>JAGFPH010000291.1:289899-307441 GCA_018207615.1 Philaenus spumarius | reverse complement strand
AGCTTTTGACGAGCCGAGCTTTCTTATTACTTACTTCAATGTAGTACTAGGTAACAATCGGGGATTAAAACGATAAATACTTAATTTTAACAGCACTAGAGTAAAAAAAGTATTCCTTATATATATGTATTATTTACATTCTTATTTTTTAGTCTGGGGACCATGATCAGTGCTCACTTATTACATCCAACAAAATTAATGAGCTCCCGAAGTTTTTGTATATCGTCGTGAATCACCCTGTATATAAAGTTTTTAATGACACCTGAAAACGTGTTTTGGGGACCATGATCAGTGCTCACTTACTACACCCAACAAAATTAATATTGCATTGTCATCGGTCCTTGATAAGTGTGCAAAGTTTCAAATCAAGCCGACGTTTTGAAGGGGGTGAAAATCACGTCGTGTTCTGGGGACCATGATCAGTGCTCACTTACTACACCCAAAAAATTAATATTGCATTGTCATCAGTCCTTGTTTTTCATATATAGGCCTACTATACACAAGGATATATATATATAGAAGTTTTCACTTCAATAAAAGTATTCAGCTAAGTTAAATAATTACGGACAAAAAGTCACTCTGAACGTCTATTATAAAATATTGCCACATTTTCGATGCCATTGATGAAAAGACTAGCCTACTCCGGTTAAGTTTCCACATATCCTCAACTAACTAAACTTAATAAAATTAATATGTTAATTCAGTAGAGCGTCGATTATCTGAAAGCAGAAATGTACTGTAAATAAATAAGTACATTACAGTACTACTCGTAATAATTCCGAATTTAAAGTTTTTTACTCGCATAATCAGCCGAGTTGTAAACTTCAGGGAGTTTGTGCGCTCAACGGAACAGCGGTCGCTGTTTAGTCAGCCGAGCGCATGGCCGACCGCTGCTGTCAGTCGTTAGTGAGTTTACAGTGAATTTAATTACCCGAACAAATTGGTTATCAAAAGTCCCTCGGTCCCAATTTGTTTCTAAAAATCGGCGCTCTTCTGTATTAACTAACTGCGGTAACTAAAACAAAATGAATAAAACACTGCACTAAAACTGAATACTGTACGTATTTACACACAGCGTTATTAACTTGATATTACTTTGTTCTAACAAGTTGTTCAGACTTCGGCGGGACTAAACTGACGCCGTCAAATGAAATTTTCGATGATTGAAGTTCCGATTATTTCTGAACTCATCCGAATTGAACGTTCAGAAACAAAACCTATAATATTCCGAGCGTTAACGCAATCCTAGTCAATCGTAAAAAATATTATGTCTAATCGGATTCCGAATAATTTTATTTGACACTTTTTCTTGCGTAATTATTTTAATCATTTATTATTATTTTTTAACTTTTATGAATAATAAAGGGATTATTGATTGTTATAATCACTGATAGTAAAAAATAATAATTTAGGCATAAATATTAATTTACAAAGGCTACATTATCTGATGAAATGAGTGCATCAAACCGGCATTCGCGTCCACCATCGCCACACGATCGAACTAAATTGCAACGTATGTCGCGTTCAGATAAACTAACTCGAAGAGTTTAGTTTTATAATAACCGAAAATGTGTGAATATTCTTTTTTTCTCTTTTGTTTTGTACCACTATAAAGGGGTCGTTTCAGTTGCCGAATTCACGTCAATATTCGACATCAATCGGGTCTGGTTCTAGAACCGACTTTTTAGCTCATCGGTTGTCGGTTCCGATTAAAAAGCTCGGCTCGAATTTTTTCGAACTATTTTTTTATTTTTGAGCCTAGCCGAATACTAAAAAGCTTGGCGTTTGAATACTCGCACAGGCCTAGTTATATACGAAACAACTTTTTTGTATACACTAGACTAGAATTATTTTTTTAATGTTTAGACATAAATAGGTTGTAAAAATGTTAATACAATTTTGGCAATTTAATTTAGAATGACATTTAGGCTAACACTATTACATAATAAAAATGTTAATATTTTTATTGATTGTAATAAAAAATTTAATGTTACAGTAATAAATAGCTAATTAAAGTTATGGTGTAGTCTAATATTGTCATCCCTTGGATGCTAATAATAGAAATTCCAGAGCTTGACTTCCTATTAATTAAGAAAAAATCTGCCAAATTTCAGCTCTCTACCCAAAAGGAAAGTATGAGAATGTTTATTAATTAATAAGTATTAAATGTTTATTAATGTTTACTGTGTTATGGTAGTTTCAACCCCTTTCTCAAAATACCAGAATGAAACATCTTTATTTTTTTTATTAATTAGCTTTATTTCTGTGCTAAATTTCAGCCCTCTACCTTTGTAAGGCAAATCAGATTTAGTGATGATAAGTCATTCAGAGCTTTTGCATTTATAAATAGTTTTTTTTAAGAACAAAACAGAATCTATATAAATTGTATAGGTTTTCTGTTGTAGATGTGGAAAGTTTTAGAACAAACAACCTGAATATTTGTTGTATTTCTAATCTCTGTTTTAAAATTCACAAAATTAATTTTTCAGAGATCGAACACTGCATCATTGTCTTATGTCTGTGATAGCTCCATCTCGCTCCACTCTAGAAATGTACGAAGAACAATCGTTCCTACGCGAACCCAATCTGCTCATGTATATCGGACAGATTTTGGAATCGCTCAATGACTTTGATATTGTTCTTGAGAATTCTTTGACACAAGGTATCAGTTAAGTTTACTAATGATGGTAGCAGGTCAAAGACTAAAATCTGGACGAATCTAAAACATAAATAAAAGAACAAAAGAGAATGACATTTGTCAGTTTAACTGAAAGTTATGTGTCAAGAGAGAAGTATTTGGTTTTTTAAATTTCTATTTTCATGTTCTTCCAGTTCTTCTTTACCTAACAGAGTTTTCAATCTACTTAATTTCTTTAAATTTTTAACAGTAGCCTACATTATTTTGTGTAGTACAAAATTAAAGGGGATTGATTAAAGATTGATTCAGACCCGCCATGAAAGATTTTGTTTGTCTTTTAGTTCTTCAGGCATATATATTATATAACTGCAAACAATAAATTACAGGATCGATTATTTTTCAACATAGGCTTTTATAATAATAACAACCCTATACCATACCTTAATACTGACTGATCAATAAAAGAAACCTTGTTACAAGGACATAAGCAAGCATTTATGTAGAACCCGGTTGGTCCTAAGAGGTTTGACAATTTGTTAATTTAAATAAATGTTTTGTCTTAAATGTCATTATAATTAAAACTAAAAAAATAAATCTAACACTGTTTGAATCTTAAATAAATCAATTTAACTCTGTAAATGTACTGTCTCTGTATTAAACATATGCCTAAAGGTTTTAAATAAAGTTTTGTATATAAACAATTTGTACATATAAAAATTTTCTATTTTTGCAAATAACTTATTTTGTTCGGTTTAGTATCTAAATCTAAAGAAATAGCATTTATATTAGCTGTTGTTTTCGGTGTTAAAATAGAAACTATCAAATACTTCTTGACACATGATATAGCTTTAGTCGTTCTCTCTGAGTCAATGTAGACAGGTAATTTATGTTTTATGTAATGTGATGAGAATAGATCTGTGTTTTTTATAAAAACCAAAGTATAATGTATGTAACTAGTTAGCTTTAGTTCATTTGTTTCCTAGAATAGAGTTTTAAGTATTATATATATTTATTCTTTCCTCCGTTTGTATTTTGGCAAAAGAAAATGTTAGTTTCTATTTATGTAACATATTTGTTTTGTAGTATCATAATTTGTTCCTTAATTTCAAAGATTTTAATTTAAGTTAGTCATTTAAGAAATGTTTCAGGATTTTTTTTAAAATTATTTTCAGTGTTGTTTTGTTTTTTATAACAATAATTGAAAATTTGACACATGAACAAATTTGTTAAACAAGTGAATATTTGGTACCTTTATTTTATTTTAATAGCTTTTATTTGTGATGTACAACTTAAATCAGGTATTGAACTAAAAAATTTGCATTGTTATTTTTATATTGCCTATCAGTTCTAAAGTAATCTACTAAATGCCATTTTAAAATTACAAACATTTTATGCGATAGTTATTTCATTCTTTTTTTTTTTTTTTTTTTTTAATTAAATGTTTGACTGCAGATTGAAGTTCTAGTCAAGAGTACTATTGGTTCTATTTTATTTATAAATATAAGTGTTCATTAAGACTTTACAACTTGATGTTGAGGAAATATTTACTCCATACATACTATTTGTAACTTTACAATAAAATATATTAATCTGTGATAGTTAAACATTAACAAACAAAATTTATTTTGAAAATTTTTATGTTAGAGTCCGTTTTTAAATAGATAAAAATTATTTAATAATCTTAATGATCGTACTTTATATAAAGGCTTGTTTGCCTAAATACAGTAGAGCCCTGCTATTCCGAAAATCCACCTAATCCGAACATACTTAGAGCCTAAGCTAGATGAAAACGCCTGAAACCAAATTTTAAGTAAAACTGATTACTTACAGTACATTTCGGCTCATTTATACAATTCTGTAGAATCATTTTCAATCACTGCTAAACACAAAAAATAACAAATTTACAACACTTACACCATCCGTTTTTTCCCTTCCGTTGCGTTGCATTTTGGTTAATGGAAATTGACAACACATTAATCTCAATAGGTCTGTTGAAATTGTCCGGTTTTGTTTCCTTCATATTTTCCATCCGTTTTGCGGGAAGGAAGCTACCGTAACAAGCGTCAGGTGAAACGGATACCGGGTCCTTCAAAATGAAGGAAGGATTAGATACAACAGCTAGGCACTAGTAGTGTTGTTGCCACCTGCCGGTTGCATTCATCCGTTTTTCTCCTCAGTTTTTTTTTATCTCGAAGGAATTTTATTTTTTTCTCGATCTTTTTTGAAGACGATGTGGTACAAACGGACAGTTTAAACAACCTTTTAGAAGAAAACGGAATCGTAACGCAAAGGAAGGAAAACAACTGATGGTGTAAACCGACACTAAGAAGTGATTTTTTCTGACAAAGAACACTGAATAGACTTGAGGATGCAATGTTCCGCCATCGCCGCATGAACATAACATCATTTGGTGTTGATAAAGCGTAAGGCGAGGTCAAGAGCATTTGCCGAGTCAAGAACGTATGCCTTAACAAGTCAATACATTGATATTATTCATGAAATCCGCCTATTCCGAATTCCCTCTAAACCGAACAGTGTTCGGTCACAATTAGTTTTGAATAGCGGGGCTCTACTGTGTACTTCTGGCCTCAAGAAAACATCTCTTGTCATGAGTTAAATAAAAATGTTTGTTTTAGAAAAACTAAAATTACAGTAAGAAAACAACTCTAAACTCGTTTGAATTCCATAATAATAATCAGTACAAAGTCCAAACGACGTAACAATTTCGAAGAATTGGATTCAGATCCAATCCCATATAAATTGATAGTTTGATTGGTAAAAATAAAATAACACGTAATATGGAATTTCTCTTAATTGTGTAGGATTTAAACCCATAAAAAACTTCACTTTATCAAATCACTTATAATGTATCCGAATGCACCTGAAAGTACAGCAATAAAATAGTTGATATTTTATTTTGTTAATGAATAATCACATTATCGACACCCTTCTTCAATATTCTTTGATGGACCCAGAAATCTTCCAGACAAAAAACGTTCAGCCAGTATGGTGTAGGCATTATTTCATGGTTTGTCAAAGTTTTAGGTTTTCTAACACCTATGTTGAGTTTTTTAATCCAAAAGCATGAAATAAATAACCATCCACAGACACCCATACTTAAACTTTTTATTGTTAAATAATAAAACCGTTGATTGATATTAGTGGAGGGAAATTAGTCTCGAAAATGTATGAAAAGGGATGTAATCGGGAAATTTTTTTTTTTTTAATTTTCATTTTAACACACATGAATGAGATCAAGTCGAAAAGCTTTCATAATTGGGCTGCACCTTCATGATATAAGTGCATTGCTAAACTATTTTTTAAATACCTCCGGCTAACAATCTAATTTGGTTAGATAATTGGTAACAAAAATTACAATTAATTTAATTATCGCACAGATTAAAAAACATTAGCCGAAAATTAAGTTTCTCACCAAAAACTGCCAAAACTGGACTCTGAATAAAAATCATAAATAACAAATAAATTCAGTAAAAAAAATTAATTAACAAGAATTCAAGGAAAAACATACCAAAAATTATAAATTTTATTGATGTAATTTTGCTTGTGCCATATAATTGTTTGGTTTACTGATATGTAAAATACTCATTGCATTTACTGAATAGTAATGTTTAATATATTTCCATATAATGTACAGTACTTTTAATAGTTTATTTCTTTCAAATGCTATTTTTTGTTGCTTGGGTTTTTCAAGTTTCTGATTATTACAAGACATTCCATTTTAATATGTTGTACGATTTGACCCTTTCCATTAATGTTACCATATCCACCACCTCAGCTTTTATTTTAAAAACTAATCTTAGCATATACAACATCTTTTACACAATGAAAAAATAATTTTGAAAGCATACTTTTAACCCTTTTAGTGTCACATTTATGAAATATGCCCAGAAAGTAAGTTTGGTAATAAAACAAAATCTTGTATAGGAAAACAATTTACTGCTCAAAAATCTACAATCCTTAAACTATTTTCTACATAGCTCCCATAATTTCCCAGGCATTTGTCATACCGTGACACAAACTTTTGTATGCCTTCTTCATAGAAGGTTGCCACCTGTTTTTTCAACCATGTGGTGGCATGTTCTTTCAGCTCATCATCGTTGTTGAAGCATTGACCAGCAAGGAAAGTTTGTGATGTCATGATGGAAAAGAACACCTTTTGAGAGCATTCTTCGGCACTTGTTCTGTATTGTGCCTCACAGTTTCTTAAGCGTATCACCGTAAACATCTTCATTGATTGTTTCACCTCGTGGCCAAAAATCAATCAGTAAAATGTCTTGTCTATCCCAAAACAATGTGCACATGGCTTTTTGAGATGTCAAGGTTGTCTTGGGTTTTTGTGTTGCAAAGTGTGCCTCCATTCCATCGATTGCCATTCAGTTTCAAGGGTGTCATAAACAACCCAATTTTCATCTCCTGTGACTACCTGAGACAGAAGTTATCGCCCTCTTTGTTGTTAAGTGTCAAAAACTGAAGCGAACTGCCCATCCATTGTTTTTTGTGATGTTCCGTACAAATTTTGGGTACACTACGACGGAAAAGTTGAAAAAAACCCAGTTTTTTAGTACCAATTTCATGAATTAGTGGTCGTGAAATTTTCAAATTGTGGTAGCAAGAGCATTAATTGTAAACTTACGGGTTTCCTTAGTCTTTTCATCAACTGCACGAACCAGTTCATCAGTAACCAAAGATGGACATCCACTTCGTTCTTCATCGTGCATTTGATCATGTTCTTCATTGAACTGTCGGACCCATCTTCTCACCATTGAATCACTCATTGTACTTTCTCCACAGACCTCACGAATTTGTCGATAAATGTTATTTGGTTTAATGTTCTTTGCATTCAGAAAACAAATTGCAGATCTGATTTTCAAACAACGCTAACATTATAAACAAGCACTACAAAGTGTACACAATCAACAGCGATCTCAAAATGGCGTCATTTCCTTCTCCTCGACTCGGAGTGACAGAAACGGATATGCGGAACTGCGATCGTAGCACTGCTGCGGATAAAAATAGAAATGGATCTTACCTTGTAAATTGGTAATTTTAAAATTACATTACTAAATACAATTTTGTTTTATGATGAAGATTTTTGGTTGCCTACAAAATAAGGAAGATTAAACAAATAAACAAAACCAGTTTTGAAGTAACAGTTTAATTTGTATAATGAAATAAAAATCTATACTATGTGCCTTTAGGCATACAAAAACTGAGTAACTATTTGCTCGTTAAAACTGCATAGTTATTTCTAAATATTGATACTCATTTTTTTAGTAGAGTGATAATCCTGAAAACAATCTTCTGGGTGCTCCTTTAAACAGGAACCGAAGGGGTTCCATAGTCATCTATACATTCAAGTTCTGGTTCTATGTCTTTACTAGCAATAATTAAAACTCCAAAATTAACATCACCAATATTAAGAATTGGCCTATTTTTCTTAGTGGCTCATTCAAAACCAATGTAGTGTAATGAAGCTTGTTCGCTACATCAATGTCCACTTATATCCACAACATGTTCTCCCTGAATTGGAGCATAATTTTTTTTTAACTTCTGTCATCTCATTTTTTGTATTACATTTAACATTTTTATTTATGAAACCCCTAAGGTTACAAGGTTTTGCAATCATAGTCCTTTCAGCAAACCACTTTCTTTGCTCAAACAACACAGCATGCCATTTTTTATCTCGTACAACATTTCTTCTGGAGATTCCTTACATATAAAGTTATCCACATTTGAATACAAAACAAAGAAGCTTTGAATACGAGCAGACCGCAAAGAACAGCGAGTCGTGGGGTAAGAGCCGATTGTGTCATCTTATCAGTAGCTATTGTATTTTTTTGGAAGTATAATAATAGATCAACATACAAATTTGCAAAATGTAAAAATTATTAAAAGTATTAAATTATCTAAACTAAAAGTGAAAAAAACATGAACCTAGCATAGATTTGAACCCAGAACCTTTACATTTTCTGCTTTTAAGGTAGACCATTAGTGCGGCAAGGTAAAGGTTATGCGTTCAAATCCCGGTCTTAGTATATGTTTTTTAACCCCTTTCTTGGATAGTGTATAACGCAAAATTATTACAACTTGAATAATATAATATTCATTTAATAACCAGGAGTGATTGTAGAGCTACAGTGATTTGATGTAGTCACAGTCTGAGCTGTCACAGTATCAATGTACGGCTTTTACACTCCCTAACCTTCAAGGACTGTAAACAAAATAAAAGTTTGGTTTAGGTTTTTAGTTTGGCTAGGTTATGTAAAATAGGGAAACGGGAAGGAATACATTTAAGAATTCCTCACATGGGAAAATATGTTGTGGATAAGTAACTTTTGATTCGAAGAAGAAAGATCTAGCAGAGTTTCTAGAAAATACAATTAACACATTGTTGTACCAATTTTAAATAAATAAGCAGTCTAACAAATTGTATACACTTAATTTAATAAAACTATTACAAGGCGTAAATGATAAAACTGTTAAAAATACAAGGCGTAAATGATAAAACTGTTAAAAACATGAATTACTTTTCATTTAATTACACATTAGTACATTAATAATAGTTAGAACTGCTGGTATCTATATTAATAGTTGAGTTAAAATCTTCCAATTCTAGAGTTGTTTTATGAATTATATTTGTTGACGGGTTTCTGAGATGTTTCATCTTTTAGGATCACTTTGGAGTTCTACCAAAGTACGATAAATTCGTAAGACAACACCAGGATTGACAGAAGATGTCTGTATTAAAGGAATTATATATTGAAAGTGTTTTCCTTTCAAATTTAAATTGTAAGGAATTTTAATATAAACTTGTAAATGAAATGTTGATAGCAATAAATTAAAAAACTTTAAGTTCTGCTCGGTGAAAAATTAGAAATAAGTTGTTGATTTAAAATACTCCATAATAAGGTAAATTTTTTGATGTATTCTATATTTTTATTAATGTTTCAAATTTGAACTTAGTATAACATACATGTTCCACATTGATAATTTCACTGTCTGTTGGTGTAGTGAGTGAAATGGTAGTTCCTATGTTTAATTTTCTTTAGAGTTAGATTAGTTGTATATTTTGAAAGGAAACAAAGGATATTGGAAAAATGGTTGTTTTTTTTTTTACATTGCAGTAATTGATTGGATTTAATTTAAAACATCTCAACAAAAAAGGGTTTATTGATATTTTTGAAAAATTATTATGTATTTTCTTTATTCCTTAATACTAATTTTAATCCTTTGATGCTAGAATTTAAAACTACATCTCAAACTTTCATAAAATTGGCTTTTCTCTTGCCTAGAAAAGGATCAAAGCAGCAAACTTATATCGATTGCAGAGTGAAAGCATATTATTTAGTTGAAATTAAGTTTTAAGGAGGTGCCTGTGTGTGTGTGTGTGCTTTGAATTCCTTTTCTTTAACCACTAGCTTATTTCATATTTTGTAAAAACAGCTTCAAAGCTAAGGTGGTACATAATTCTGAAAATATAAATCAAACTATTAAGTTAATTATATAAAAGCAGTTATAATTAATTATTCCTACTACTAAAACATAATCTAAAAAAGTGTAAAAAGCTTTGATTGTACCAAATTAATGAACATTTTAATTAGACTACTGTATGTATGTGCCTAAATTTTCTTCTACATTTTTGTAAATATATAGGCAATAAGTGCACAGTTTTCACACAATTATACTTATCAATTCAAATCGTATATGAGGATAAGAAAATGTGGCTTTATAAGTAATATTTATAACCTTAATGAAGTATGTGCGTGTTTGAGTCACAATGACTTTTTTTTAAATTATTTATTTTAAACGAAAGTATCAAATATCTAGAGATAGGCCTATACAAATATTACACAGTTTACATCATATAAACAAATAATAAATTATACTTGTTAAACTATTTTGAATACTTTTTTAATTTTGTCTAGGGAATTTCTTATCTCCCTCTTGTACACTTTATTAATTGGTCTTATTTATTTATAATATTCACCTATCAACATCATTTGAATTAAAATATGTGTACAAAACCTTAGATGAAACATCTATACGCACAAACATGAATATAACAGATAAAACCAATAATTAGTTGCCAATAGGTTCTGTTCAAAGTGATTTGTCCTTTCTTATTTTGTGTAGGCAATTTTAAGCCTTGTAAATAAAGTCTGTAGAATGTTTAGTGAATACTGTACTGTTTATGTAAATAGTGTTTATTTATAATGTTAGCAAAATTTTAAATACAATATATACTGAAACTTATCATTTAGTATAAAGTATTTACAAATTTATTTGTTCTTGTTTTGAGAGGCACATGAGGTTACAACTCAAAAAATGCCATTTCCATAAAAAACCGTTGGGGGGAGTTCCTTAGAATTTACTGGTGCCCTATATCAAGGGCCGTATTTAGAAATTGTACACCCCTGTGCTAACAGTAATTTGCCGCCACTCTCCAAATTCACCACTCCGTCCCATGTAGTCACATATAACTGATACAAAAGGGACCAAGCTATGATTTAAAGAATATATCATACAATTTTTATTTTACGATTTCCTCTAAATGATCATATTTTTAGCTTTGCATCACCAAACATGGTAATAAAATTCGTAAAATGTTTTTACCATGATTTATTTTTTAAGAAAAACAGCGTCAATAATCACAAAAATACATAAGTAAAACTTTGAGAGTAAACATTGTCTCTTTTGTCTACCAAAACAAATACAGTACAGTCTCGCTAATCCGGACTTGACGGGATAGGAGGACCCTGTCCGGATTAGACAGAAAAAGCCTAAAAAGTGCATGAAATGTATACCGTTTGTGTTTATAGTGAGAAAACGTATTAGAATTGGTGTTTTGGTAATACAGTAAATATCAACGACCACAGAATTAAATAGACTGGTCAAGTCGAACGCAAGAGTGAAGCCAGTTTTAGAGTCAAATACTCACACAACATGACGGATGCACGTCACGAGCCGCCGGCGGCCGCCCGTAGGCCTACATGTTGCCACATTACCCGCGAAACGAAGCTCGTGTTCTAACTGTTGTAATGATAGAAACTACAATAGCTCATTAAAAAAAAAATACTTCTCAGAAAACATAACTTTTCAGCTACATTTCTCTCTCTTGTATGACGCACCTGCTCTAAAAACAAAACTTTTTCTCGCAATGCAACTTTTTGATATCACAAATTAAAAAGTATAAAAAAGTTTGGACTTTATTCGATTTTTAAAGTGCCAAACCATTTTTATTTTCAAATTGTGAACACACCATTAGCGTCCCACACTATTAAACTGTAAGTTTATCAAATTTCAAAGACTTTCGAGCATTTTCAGCTATTGAAACCACATTGTAAATGAATAGGGCGCACTGAAAATTTCACTCCAGACGTCTAGCGAGAAACAAATCAAAAAGGGACTGTTGATTCGACAGATAGTTGGACAGTCGCAGTCAGGTATAATGCGGAGAGCTGGTGAAGTGAGTCACTTCCTTGAAATACTGTGGGAAAAAAGATAATTGGCCGACCCATTCTATCCTCGGCCGAGTTTTCTCTTCACGCTAAAAATAGCCAAGGACAAATGAACCCTTAACTATTTTCGCACTCAGCAAACTTCAATTGCGTGTACTGTACCCAGTAAAATACTGCAATTTCTATTTTTTTTTAGGGCCGTCCGGATTATTGGAGACCCGATTAGCGAGACTGTACTGTAATCATAATTAAATGATGAAAGGTTTTCTTCTTGCTTGAGTGTGTGCAAAATCATTAATGACTTCATCAAATCATCACATCTGCTTCAATACACAAGACTACCGCATTTACAATTTGCTCTTGTCCTTGGCTTAACCTCAAATAGTAGATATGCTACCACATATCGTGACACTTACAGAAACAAAACAATGCCACTACGAATCATGTTAAGACATACGTGAGCATTTCTAAACGTCAAGTTGGAGGAGTGGAATGAGTGGAGAAGGTAATGTGGATGGGACATTTTGCGGTATGGATACTCAATCACGCTCACTCCTCACTACCTTCTCAATCACTGTTGAGTGTTGACATAATCTCTTAGGCGCTCTGGCTCGTCTAACACTCATAACATGGTACGGCGTACGAGTATTTTTTAACATTAACAAGTAATATTGGAAAGACAGTAATAACTAATTGTCCATTTATTTGCCATCAATTATTTTTATGGTGTATAATGTGTTATTTCAATACAGCCTTAAAAATAAAATTCTAAATTTAGCCTCCCCCCCCTCAAATATTGTCACCCTGTGCATAAGTACAGATTAGCACATTCCTCCGGATCTGTATTAAATCATTCGGATTGGATCATTCGGGCAGATCTGTATTAAATCCGGCCCTGCCTATAATACATGTTCTGTTTATTGATATATTAACGGATAAAAAATAAGTTTGTCGGTTAATAACAAATGATTTTAAATATCTGGGCTTTCCATTAGCAAACAAGCCTTTTTGTACATTTCTTTAGGCCTAATGTTCAAACAGAGGCCAGCTTTCCTAAGCGATGTTAAAAAATAAATTTGTTAATATTGGATATTAAATGACAATTTTAAATGTAGCAGATGGCTTGGTGCCGGTCAATATAAACGCAAGCAAATGTATGTGGTAAATTAAAAGGTTGCTCTCTAACAAATTTCTCTTTTTACTTTAATGGTAAAATTTTGTATAATTGTTTGGATATGATATGCTGTTACTATTGTTCAATGTGTGTGTTAAATTATCCTTGACTCTACTACTCTGTCCATAATTTATAATACTTTATGAACTTGGTAAAAAAACCTTAGTTGTTGATGTAAAATACAAAAATTTATTCTGATTACTAGATCATTATTTTTGATATTTTCTATCTTAAGAGAGTGGTACAGTATTGGCTTTTTTCCTGATAAAGTTGTTTGGCAAATAAGACAGCTAAATTACACAGATCATCCTATGTATTCCTTACCCAACGCAGTAGTGCAAAGTAGTAGTATCCCAACCTAGCAACATAATAGTAGCGGACATTGCTGAGGCTGTGTTATTGTAATTCGTCAAACTAATACATACCAATGAAGGTTGGTTCAGTTACCCCTTTTTTGATAATTTTGGTGGTTATCACATAATATTCTCAAGGCCATTTTTTTGTCGGTACGCCATAACTTTCTTAATACATCATCAAATTACAAAAATGAGGCATCATTTTAAAGCTTTCCTTAACCGCTACACCGGAAAAATATACAAAATACAATTATACGAAAAAATACAAAAAAAAAAGGAATAAAGAATCCGAAAGTAACAGTGATGTAAGATCAAGTAAGTTGTAGGGATATTTTCCTGGCGTTGGCAACACTGATGATAACAATACCCAGCTGGAGAGCTGCCGCCCATTCTTTACTTCAACCCTCACCTATGCCCATGACGCACTAAATACGCACTATATGATACTAAATATACGGTGTGTACTTTAAGTGGGATTTAAGTAAGTTAGAATGCGAATGTTTCGCACGGGTCAGCTAGTATCATTATAATGGAAGTCAAACAGGCTACAAAAAATTATGGTTTCTTATACTCAATTAAAATGTTTAAATGGCCACCATTTTGAAGCGTATTGTTGGAACCACAGTGGAGTCTCGCTGTTCCGAAAATCCGCCTATTCCTAACAGAGTTCAGAAAATGCCGACTTTTTAAACTTGAAAACTGGAGAAATTAAAAAGACCGTACATTTATTGTTATACACTAAGTTAAATTGAGGTATACTTAGAACCTAAGTTTGATGAAAACGCCTGAAACGTAATTGGAATGAAATTGTACTTACAGTACAAGTCGGCTACATTTATACAATTGTGTGGAATCATTTTTAATCACAGCTAAAGACAAAAAATTACTAATTTACCTTTTTTTCTAACAAAGAGCACTGTTTCGACTTGAGGGCAATGGTCCGCCATCGCCGCATCAACATAACATCATTTGGTGTTGATGAAACGTGTTGTTCGTTTGTAGCGTAAATTTAGGTTTACACTATCCGTTTTTCCCCTTCCGTTTTGTTGCGTTTTGCAAAACGGATATTTGACAACACATTGGTTCCAATGGGCCTGTTGGAATTGTCCGGTTTTGTTTCCTTCACGTTTTGCGGGAAGGAAGCTACCACAACAAGTGTCCGGTGAAATGGATACCGGATCCGTCAGAAAGAAGGAAGGATTAGATTCAACAGCTAGGCACTAGTAGTGTTGTTGCCACCTGCCGGTTGCGTTGATCCGTTTTTCTCCTTGGTTTTTTTAATCTCGAAGGAATTTTATTTTTTTCTCAATCTTTTTTCAAGACTGGGTGGGACTATCGGACAGACTGCGGGGTGGCAAAACGGACAGTTCGAATAACCTATTGTAACGCAATGGAAGGGAAAAAACGGATGGTGTAAACCTACATTAAGACAAGGTTAAGAGCATTACAGCCTCTGCCGTATGCCGCAGCAAGAACATATGCCTTAACAAGTCACGTTGATATTATTCATGAAGTCCGCCTATTCTGAATTCTCGCTAAACCGAAAAGAGTTCGGTCCCAATTAGTTCGGAATAGCAGGACTCTAATGTAGTTGATTGTTTTTCTTCAAACTAGGTTTCTACATTGATTTGTTAACCTTTTGCACTCTATTTATTTGGCACTTGGCTGCTCCACCAGCTCCAATTAAAATATTACTGTTTGCAGAATTATGTTTGTAAATTCGCAAAAATATTCCTAGAAATAGTAAACATAAGTTATTATATATCATTTTGTTCGGAATAAAACAGAGAATAAGGAAAAAATGGTTGAAAGATTAAATAAAAAATGTTTCATTGAGTAGGCCTATTTTGAATATAATCGGTCAAAAAAATCAATCGGTTATTTTGTTTTGTATTGAAATTAAAAATAAGAATAATAGAGTTTAGAGCCTTTAAAATACTTTATTACACTAAATGTGACCATAATAAATAATTTTAAAAATATTCTTGAGGTTTAACAAAATTTTTTTATTGAGTAGGCCTATTTTGAATATATTAGGTAAAAAAATTTTTAAAAAATATGTTTTTTTTATTAATTTAAAAGTAGTAATAAAAATGATTAGAGCTGTAAAAATAGTTTTTACAGTAAATATGTCTGTTTAAGTATGTCAATTGTATTTATATTTATTCAAAAATTTATTTTAACAATAAAATTTTTGCGAAATAATGGTACATAACCACGTTAACGTATAGTTAAAACCGTTGTCATTTCTCAACACAAAATAAAACAAAAACAAGATCTTTACATTATTTACATTAACAAAATTTACACAAAACTGCAAAATAATAACGTACAGTAAAAATAAATACCACTTGAAAAAGCGTAAACAAAAGTTACAAGGCGCAAGATAAAAGACGATGCTATTTGTATTTCTTGATCATGACTGGCAAACAGCTGCTCAACTTCAGAGAAATATAAAATATATTCCACAGCCAATATAATCTGTCACTGGTTTCTAAACTGTTTTAACAACATTGAAGTCTCATTAGACCGAAAACCACAGATTCTACACTTGTTTAGAACATAGAAATCATATTAAAACGTGTGTCGGAATGAGTCCGACAGTGGAGCGCAACAGCAAATTAGCGATGTCGGACTGAGTTCGCCTATGGAGCGCAAAAGGTTAACATGCAACATTTCAACTCAATCTGTTAAGCCATTCTATGATATATTTAGTAAAAAAACAAAATGGTTTATAATAGCTGGTATATAAGAAATGTTTCCTGAAATATGTTAAATGAAGTTTTTTCTTTATTTTAACCCATATGACAACCCTCTGAATCGTCCTAGATTAAGAGAGAACCACTTCAGTGTCGGCTGACTTAAAAGCCACCATACATTTTAAATATTTACCATGAAAAGAATAATACACCTTTAAGAGCGACTTAAATTTGATATTTGTAGTTGATCAAAGTTTTGTACATATGCGATAGTAGTGATAATTAATTGTATTATTATTATGTCTGTTGGTGTTGTTTTACTTTGACTATTTAATTCGTTTTTAATAGTTTAAAAAAATATAGTAAATGGGGGCCAGTTTCTGAAAACCCTTTTTTAATTAAATATTAAAGACTAAATATATAGATCTTCGTAGCAACCATATTTCTTTCGGTTTTCCCAAAACGTTATTCCTTTGGTACGCAAAGCTGGTTACTCTTTTGTTAGTTGGGATTCTATAAATTTACAATTTGTTTTAAAATATGCGTTTGTTTCTCTAACACTTGTGAGAGAATGGAATACAAAGTTTTAAAAGGGTACAAAAATACCCAAGTTTATAAATATGAGCTAATTTCCTTTCAAAATTGTCAGCACCAATGCCTTTTACTTAATATTTCCGTATAATTACTTGCCACATCTATTTTTGTACCTGATTATTTTAATATGTGTGCATAATAATAATATTATATATTTCTTCTTTATGTTATATATGGATCACTAGTATGTTAATTAATTTGTATATTTAAGAAATAAATTATAATTTATGTGATACTGTTTATTTATTTATAACAAACCTTAAATCTTTGTTTTAGCAATATATATTTTTTTTAAAGTGCTCTTTATTTAAAGAACTTTTAAACATTCTATATAACTGCTTTCTGGAGAACATTTTATTATTATTGTTTTTACCTAGTTCCTACGTTTAGATTTGAAATATGCCACTAAAAATTAGTTTCTTTTGAAATTGTAAAAGTTATTAGCTCAAGAAACAAAAAATGTTCAGTAACGAAAGGAAAAAGTTCAACTTTAGGCCTTCATAACAAGTAGTAAATATTTTTTGTATTTTTTTCGTGAGTGTAAAAAAGTTTCGTATTTAGTTCTAAATAGAACTGTATAAAAACATTTATCAATTTCAAAA
>JAGFPH010000291.1:254867-289889 GCA_018207615.1 Philaenus spumarius | reverse complement strand
AATCGAAAGGGTTTACAGTAGTTCTTGGAAAAAATACACTATTTTTATAGTGACATCTGATTAGAAGACACCAACAGAAAGATAAAATCTTGACGAATCCAATGGTATCTTTATAATAGCCAAAGAAATATTTGTGTAGATAGTCTTGAACGTTGAAGAAGTGGGAAATAACAGTACAATTGTATGCAGATTCTCCCGCGGAAATAGCTGTAACACAATATGCATATTTTAAAACGATGATTACATATGTAAATATACGTTTTACGAAAAGTTGTAAATACAAAAATTAAAGTTTAATTCAATTCCTTTCCAATGGTGTCAGTTTTATTACGATTGGATTATTGTAAGTGGGTTAAATTATTGATTATGCAAATATATGCAAATTCTCGCTAAGGTTCGAGCGGGTTGCATTTGCGCCCGAGAGAGTGCAGTCTGCCACTTTGAGGGTTAAAAACAAATTAAAACGGTTGCTGAAGTTCAATGCTTTTTACACCGTGGGGGAGTTTCTTGATGTCACATTATAGTCTGTTATTATACAAATGAGTACCCGTATTATGGCACAATATTTAAATTAATTGTACTAGCTAAGGTCATAACAATGGATAGAAGAGGAGAAGAAGTTTATGGATATTCAATTTTATATGTGTGTATTGTTTTTTTTTTTTATCATAATTTTATAAATTTGAGTTTTATTTAAATTTTGTAATATTAATGTTCAAAATTGATTTTAAGAAGCATAAAGATTTCAAAAGGGACAAAATTTATATTTTGTTAAATTATTAATATTATTACTATATGCATTATAAAAATGTAGGCCCTATCATTTATTAAAAAGGGATCAATAAAGATTGATATGATATTAAAGTTGTAATAATTATACAGTATATTAAAGTTTACTTGAAAGTCAAGAAACTTCACAGTCAAGTAAACTAAAATAGTACTAGACTATTTTAGACTAAAACAGAGAATAGACCAAAGTATACTAATTTTAGAATAGGTTGTGAACAGAACTTTACCAGTGACCTGAGTAGAAAAACTACTGAACATAGTGTTTTGCACAGCTCATTAATGTGCTCTACCCAAGAAAATTTACTGTCAAGGGTGAGTCCTAGAAACTTTAACGATGATACTGTCTCTACTGTTTGCTCATCCAACTCTATATTAAGCCCGGCTTTAAACCAAAAAGCATGCACTTGGTCTTTAATGTGTTTTAAGATTATGTTCATAAAAATACTGGCAAGCAGTGTTTACTAGGATAAATGCATTTGTTTTATTATCATAGGGTCTGTGCCCTTTAAGCATACTGAATTAGACCACCACTCATGAGTGTAGATCATTCATGTACACTGCACAGTTCAGTTCTCTTCTCTCTCTCCACCTCCCCCCAGTCTCTTTCTTTACTACTTCATTGTAGTCCCACACTCGTCAGCAAAATGTGTATTTGTGGAAAAAATACACTAGTCCGTAGGTGCTGCTGCCTAACGCCAAATTATAAAACTATTATTTTTACTTTAATCAATTAAATTAACTTTAATTTGTAAATCATTGTCCCGTAAGGTGCTGCTCCCTGTTATGAACTTTCAAAACTATTTACTGATAAGATTTAAAATTAAAGATTATTAGGAAAATTAATCTAAGTTATTTCAGTAAATAGGGGTATTTAAAAAAAAATAGGTTAATAAATGTTTAAGTCAAAAGATAATGAATAGAACAGACTAATTTCTATTTACTTTTAGACTTATTGACAGCAAAACTAGATCTATAAACTCTGTTTTCAAACAATTTAGGATAGGCTAATGAATGATAATTTTTGGGGTTAACTTTTTACAATATTAACGGTAATTGTTTACTTTGACTGCCCCAGCCCCAATAGCGTCCAAACTTCTGTGACATCTTATGTTGGTAGTGAACATGAATAAACAATCAATATTAGACCTCAAAATATTTTTATGCAAGATAATAAAAAAAAACCTTAAAGGTTCTAACCTATAGTACTTAGTCACAGTATGTTTACCTGTAATCATACTTTTTTACATTGTACTGTTAAATGTTGAATACAGGTAAACATACTGTGACTAAATACTATAGGTTTGAACCCTTGATTATACCATGTAGTCAATGATTATACATACAGATACCCCACCTTATGAACTATACGGTGAGAGAGTACGCCAGCGCATTCTGGGTAAAACTAATTGTACTTCTTCATTTTATTGCTCCTATTTCACTGGTAATGTGCTGCCCACTAGTGTTCTAAATCTAAAGGAGTGAACGAAGAGAGAGTAAATAAATCGAGATCGAACTGACCTTGAAGCTTGAAGGTAAACAGCATTGATCAAAACAACACTGTAAGAAGCGAAACCCCCATGTTATCAGAGGTAACACTTTTCAATAGTCGAAAATGCCTAGTTTGTCTCGAGGCCAACAGGTACCGCCAGCAACATCACCGGACTGTATCTTCTTTATTGAGACTGTACATTACGTGACCGCCCCTTGTGTCAACTTCACAGAGACTAAATAGTTTTGTCGGGGCATAAACGTAAACTGCTATGCTCTCCTATGCCGTAGGTGACTTATGGATTGAGTTATCTTTAATTTTTAAATAACAGGTTTTTAGAGGAAAGATGTGGGATTCTACCCATCCCATTTTCTATCTGAAATATATTTTTACGTAATTGTACACATTGAAAAAGTAAAATGCAAACTTTTAACTTTAGTTCAGGAATCATCTGACATAAAATTTTCAGTAAGAGAGGATTGTTTAATTTGTCAAGTTACGATGTTTCGTCAGTTGGAAAGTTGTAGGAAATTACAAGTACTAAAATTGTTGTTTAAAAATTACAGGCACTTGCACACAAGACGGGAATTTTCGCTGAAGTATCGCTTCTTTACTATACTGGCTGAGTATAAAGTCTTGTTACGGCTTAATTTTTCTGTTTAAAATTATATAAGAAGATACAAAACTTAACACATTATCACTGGGCATCAACAACTATTTTATCACGTCTATCCCATGTTGCCTGTTAAAAATTTACTAAATGGTCCCAGGACTTTATACAATTTAGCTAATTGCAAGTAATACAAACTTGACCGCCTGCTATTTTCGACTCAGTTGTCTGTTTGACGTCGGATTTGTGGTATTGTTTTCTACTAACAGAGAAATTAAATTTGATGTACAGTATAATCTTTGCTTTCATTTAAGATTTTCTTTTGACTCGAACTGGGTAGTCCTACTGAGATAAGGAAAATTGTATAGGTGCTTCAAAAAGTACTTTTTCAGGTGCAATATAGGTGTGCCACGTTTAGTAAATTGTTTTATCAAGAACGGTAATAACTATATAAGCGGCCCCTGGGATTTATACAATTTAGCTAGTTGCAAGTTAATACATACAAATTTGACCGTCTGCCATTTCCGACTCAGTTGTCTGTTTGACGTCGGATTTGTGGTATGTTTTTTACCAACAGAGAAATTTAATTTGATGTACAGTATAATCTTTGCCTTCATTTAAGAATTTCTTTTGACTCGAACTGGGTAGTCCTACTGAGATAAGGAAAAATGTATATAGTTGCTTCAAAAAGTACTTTTACAAGTGCAATATGTAGGTGTGCCACGTTTAGTAAATTGTTTAGTAAATATAAGCGGTCCCTGGGATTTTTACAATTTAGCTAATTGCAAGTTAATACAAACTTGACCGCCTGCTATTTTCGACTCAGTTGTCTGTTTGACGTCGGATTTGTGGTATTGTTTTCTACTAACATAGACATTTAATTTGATGTACAGTATAGTCTTTGCTTTCATTTAAGAATTTCTTTTGACGCGAACTTTGTAGTCCTACTGAGATAAGGAAAAATGTATAGTTGCTTCAAAGTAGTAATCAGTTTGCTTTTGCTTCCCGCTGGGGTTGGGGAGCGAAGCGAGTAGGGGTGGAGCCCTCTTGTAGTTAATATTTTTGAAAACCTTGAGTCATTTATTAGCTCCTTAATAGCTTAATATAGCCAAGTTCTCGAAGAAAAACAATTATCTCTTTTCAACAATTGTGCTGGCATACAAAAGACTTTACATTGTGAGTTTTAAACATATATCCAAGGGTGTGAAATGAACGGTGTCGTGCCATCTCGTCCAAGTGCTAGGGCGGGCCATTCCACGAACGTAGGGCGGGGGGTTAATTCTCTACCTGCCAACTAGTGCCATCTCGTCCAAAACCCTATGCTATTGTTAACTTGACAGGTCTACGAAAACTATTGGAACGTTTAATTCTTTTTATTAAGGGTATTCTATAAATTGCGTAAAACAGCAAGGTATTTGTTTACTTCAGCGTGTCAATCAAAACTACTATAAATACAAAAACCTTAACTTTATTCTTTATAAATATAGTATTTATACACTTCACTGATGCCGGGAAAGCAATACTTTACCATCTTCATACCTTGCATAAAACAGCAAAAACATGCACTTCGTACTAACGCGTAAAAAAGGACAAATGAAGGAAGGTTTAGTTTTAGTTTAATTTTTGTCACATTTATTTATGTTTTCCACATTTTATGTATGAGGCATGTATTTTTACGATCAACTATATAGCCGCTAGAGCGCGCTAAAAAAGGACAAAAACTTCAAAAGTGGGAAAACGTGATTTACATCCAATTTATTCGGAAACTATTAATTTTAGTATATTAAATACAATTAAATATTATTACTTATACAATTTATTTAATTGTTTTATAATAGTATATTGGTGATGTCTGGTAGTTGACAGAAAATTATGTGTTAGTTCAACGCCATCTTATAAAGTTAAATTTTGAAGTAGGCCTATTATAATACTTGTACAATATTAAATTTGCTCTGTAACATGCTTTGTGATCCCTTTTTTTATATGATGTATAGTTTTACTGATGCATATTTCGAATATAACAAATTAATTAATAACACAGCCTTAAGCACCTCATTCCCAGCTACATCGGGAACACATGTTTTGTAGCTTTCTTCGCTAATAATGTTACAGGTTTTCGTCAACACTTCAGTATCACACGTACGATTTTTACATCGCCACACAATTTCTCCGAACTTCTTTTCATTTTTCTTTGTATACAGTACCGAAAACTGTTACATGAAAGACTAGGTTGGCCTCTTATGGTGGTCGAAAACTCCATATTCCTATAGATGTTTACACCTCCCGATCAAGTATACAAATGAGGTTTAAATTGGCAGTGTTCACATGTAAACAAAGGGGTGGGAGAGCGGTGAGGGTGCTAGGCGAGGGCGCACAACCACAGGCTACCTGCGTTGCCTTCCTCAACCCTTGTCAAGTATTCACTTGGACGAGATGGCACTAATTAATGTGTTTATTCAACTGTAAAACTGAGCTGGACGAGATGGCACTCTTTTCTAGGAAATAGGGTGTTGGACGAGATGGTATAACAATTCAAAATGATGTTGAGAAATAAATCTGTACAAAATAAAATTATTTTAGGAATTTCATTTAAATCAAAAGAAACACTGGCGCGACACCTAGCGGTAGATTTCTACAACGTATATTAAACTATGAAATGGCCAAGATTTTCACCATTTCCAGTCACACAAAAACGTAAATCCAACAATTCACCAATTATAAGTCGTTATATCATCCATATTAAAAATCACCGTAAAAAACTTGAGTTATCTATAACAATAAATAGGTCTGAAGCAAAGACAAGAGATAAATAGAACCTAAACTTGCTCCTCTCGCACTGCGCGAAATATTTTATAAAACCTATTTCTATTACACGGATGATTTATTTTGTCAAGATTAAGTTAAAGTTTATTTTATACTGTTTTAAAAATGAGAAAGTGAAGTTTCCTTGTACTGTATATTTACATGTGTTTAAGTATTACAAAACAGCCACGCTTTCTGGGCTTCCTATCTCTAATATTATTTATATTAGCCTATACTCAAAATAAATAAAAAGAGAAAAGGAGTAAGTTATGAACTTAGGCACATATTTTAAGACTATTATGCTTTGTTTATATTTACACACATTAAAAAAAGTAGCCTAAACAAAAAACTGACCTCAAGCAAATATTTGAAACAAAATTAGCATATCTTATTTACTGTCTTAAAAATATTACTAATATTACAATTTAATAAAAGTAAAATAGACAAACGACACAAAAAATGGTAATGATAATAATTTAAGTAAGCCGCCGCCTACTCGGTCAGATTTAATTCAGTTCTAGGAAATCATTTCGTTTAGACTATCGTTTAATAAGATATTGTTAACTAGCCGAAAAAGGAAGCGATAGGCCTATACTTCATCATGATTCGAAAACGTAACAGATATTTGTAAAAACACGGTAATTTTTTCGTTAATTGCTTTGACTTTGTTTGCTTTTATATTGTTAACCTAACCTAAAAAAGTGATGTGTTGAAAAGATATCTCCCGAGGTCGGCTGTTTAGATAAGTTGGAAGTAAAAAAGTATTAGGGTAAAATTAATATCTGGAAATATGTATCAATAAACCGTAACCTAAAACAAACAACTATTAAACCTAGTTAAAAACTATTTAACTATGTTGTGTTTGTACGTAATTTATGTACTTATTCATTTTAATATTAAATGATTAATTTATAAATTCTCCTCCCCATTGATAGTAAATTACTAATTAATTTAACTATGTTGTGTTTGTAAATAAATAATTTCTGCACACATTCATTTTAATATTAATTATTTTAATGCATAAGCTACCACCCCTATTGATAGTAAATTACTATTTTATTTAACTATGTTGTGTTTGTAAATAAATAATTTCTGCACATATTCATTTTAATATTAATTATTTTAATGCATAAGCTACCACTCCTATTGATAGTGAATTACTATTTTATTTAACTATGTTGTGTTTGTAAATAAATAATTTCTGCACATATTCATTTTAATATTAATTATTTTAATGCATAAGTTACCACCTCTATTGATAGTAAATTACTATTTTATTTAACTATGTTGTGTTTGTAAATAATTTCCGTAAATATTCATTTATTAATTGCTTAATGTATAAGTTAAGTTACCCCCCTCCTATTGATAGTAAATTACTACTTTATATAACTAGGTATGTTGTGTTTTAAATAATGTCTGTACATATTCATTTCAACACTTCAACTGCCAACCCTTATGAGTGAAAATTTACCTCCAGGCCAAAGAGGATTTTTCTTTCATTTTTGTACCCCAATGACTTAAAATATATATGAATATTTAGTTTTGGTTGTCAAAATTTATTTGTGTGAAAATTAGATACACATGGCCTCTAGCGTCTGCAACATATATATTGCATACATTGTGAACCATGTATATCTGCCAAGGTAAATACCAAGTTAAGGGTCTGCTGTAGTGGCGGCCACCTTGGATTTTTATTCCATAAGAGCAATGTTAACCATTTCAAACCATTTATTTCGTTTATTTTACTTTCTCCCCCTATACCATAGTATATGGAGAAAGTATTGTATTCGTCAAAATGTTCGAGTTTGAGTTTTTGGTGGAAATGTCTGTTTTAGGTCCCCCTGAACCTAAAAAAGTGGTTTTCGGAGTGATGTCTGTGTGTGTGTGTGTGTGCGTGTGTGTGTGTCTGTGTGTGGATGTTATCAGACCTAGAGCCTAAACCAGTCGTCCGATTTTGATGAAATTTGGTATGGAGGTACTAATCCACGGTATCTATAGGCGTTTTTTCATTTTTGATTTTTAATGGTAATTTTCCTATAAAACCCATAAAATAACGGAAAAATCGCCTTTTCTCAAAAACGGCTCTAACGATTTTGATATAAATTTTATAGTTTATTAGGGACTTAAAGTACTATAAACTATAAAATTTTAATCAATATCGTTCTAGCCGTTTTTGAGAAAAGTTGGTTTTTCCGTTATTTTATGGATTTTTATGGGGAAAAAAATTATAAGCTATCATTAAAAAAGAAAAAACAATAATACGAAATTTATGTTTCTTTCATACACTTTCGGCTTCATGAAATAATATTTTTTTATTAAGTTCCTATAATGAGGGAGAAAGTACTGGTATGTGTCAATTTCCTGATACCCTTTATTTTATCATAAAATTGTTTGCAAGGTCTCATTTTAAGCACAGTAACAATACGTATCCGATTTGCATTTTACATTTTTTTAAAATGCTTTTGATTTGTTATGTAATTGACATTTTGTAAGTACGTTTGAATTTTTTTCCTAACACAATAAAAAATTAATAATGAAAAATAATTTGCAAGCCGGATTCGAAATTTTATAAAGAATATTCAGGTTTTTTTTCAACACTCGATTACAAAAGATATACTTATAAAATAGTTTGAAATGAGGCAATGTCAAAGCGTTCAGCTGCAAGAAATTGCACTGTTTGGATAGGGATATAGTGAGAAGCTCTTGCGTTTCCGGTTGCTTTCTCGTTTACTAGAGCAGACCCTTAATACTGCTGTTCTGTGGGGCCAGATGAGTAACAATTAATATAAATTGTTTAATGCATAAGCTACCTCTACTATTGATAGTAAATTGCTATTTTATTTATCCATTTAGTGTTTGTAAATAATTTCTGCAAGTATTCAATTTAATATGAATTGTTTAATTTATAAGCTACCCAATCCCCATTGATAGTAAATTACTACGGTATTTTTTTTTTAATATTTTGTGTTTGTATTTAATTTCTGTAGATAAACATTTTGATATCAATAAATTGTTTAATAATACTTAGGCTAACCATCCTATTGATAGTAAATTACTAAAGTTAATTAAATTTAATTAAAACTATTTTTGATTGGAAATACTGTGTGTACATAAACTTGATAACATTCATTACTAAATCCATAAGCAACTTCCATTTCTACTTTAATGTACAAACCTCTAAATAAAAAGTCAGAACATTTTAGTACACGTCATTTTAAAGTTAAGGTTCTTTTTTTAAGACTTTGTATTTTATATTGTAATGATTTTGTAATATTCGTATACAGTGACTTTGTATATATTTTTACTTAATAATATCAATAGTTTGATAACTGTATTTATAAAATACATCTACAGATTAAATTTAAATTACAAAAATGTCACATATTAAACAAACTAAAAGTGGCAATTTACTGTCTAGTGACGGTAAGTCGACTGTAGCTCATTCTATCGTCAACAAAATAACCATTTTTAAAATTTCAAGATCAGCGCATCCTGTCGTGAAACATTGACACGACTTGAATTTGTGCTTCAAAAATCTCTGACAAAAGAAAAAAAGAATGCATTAGGTGGCCTATCTAGAAGGTCCATAATCAAAGGTATAATATAATCAAGGCCTACACACATCCATGCGACTTGGTTACCTCTATAGAAATAAAGATATAAATATTATGTTTAAATCAATTATATTTTTATCTTAAAATAACAAAGGCATTGCCTTATCGCCTACGTTAAAAAACAAAATATATGACAACACTCAATTTACCACAACATATTGTATTTTTTTTATTGTATCATCTAACCTAAAAAGTAAAAGGACAATAAATAATAGAATTTAACGTTAACGAAATTTAAGAACTCGTTCAGGATTATTGATAGAGGACAATGAATTTGTATTTCTTAATGTTTAAGTGCATTGTTTTTTACTTAATAAATGGTTTGCATTTTGTTGATAGTTTTTATCCAAAAGTTGCTCAGTTTTGTAAAGGCTTTGTTCTTTGTTCAGAATGTGGAATTTGTAAAAAAGATCTAGTTGGAGGCGTTGAAGCTGCGACTAAGGAGATATGTGATAAATCTTTCTTTCTTGGAAATAAGAATTACGATATTTTTACAGAGGATTGTAAAACAAGAAATATGTGTTCTCAAGAAACATGTCTCAATTCTAGAAATTGTAAACCATTATTTGGATCATTAGATTGTGACTGCAATCCTGGTTATTATGGCCAGGATTGTGCCAATCAAATTGGTAAGAAACAGTACAGGATACATTATTATTGTTATTATAATTTAAGCCTGCTATGGTAAAGAGTCAGTCTTTCTGTTATACATTTAAGTTAAATGCTTACTTGAAAATGTACATTAACTTAAATTACAAGTAGGCCTGGAAGAAACAAATGTAAAAAGCTTTTTATTTGTTAAGTTATTTTGCCATAGAGTAGGCCTATGGTTAATCCCTTGTAATATAGGCCTAATTATGTATTGGTTAGGTATATATATTACATACATAACACAAGTTTTTCTAAGCCAGAATAAATTTAATCAACCATTTAGATAAAATTAAGACATTTTTAGGCCTATAAGTTACCTACTAAGTTAAGAAAGTGTTATTTTCAAATTATTCATCAGTAGGCCTAAGCTCTAATTTTTTATATACTAAAATTTGAAGTATAAAAACAGTAGGTAACTTACTTGAGTTACTTCGGTGAAACTCTATAAAAGGATACAAAAACCATTAGGTATAATTTCACAAATATTAATATAACATGGAAATATGGAAAATCTGATTCAAATTTTGTTAATCATTTATTGGAACCTGGAACCCAAAATTAAATGTTAAATTATTACGGTACATTTAGAACAGAATTAAAAGACTCAATAATTTAGAATATTTAGAAATTGATAGATCAGTTTAAAAAATAATATTTGTAACATAAATAAACAAATTTGCCTCAATTCCTTACTCTTGTTAAAACTTATTGTCAACCACCCCTTGTCAGCCCATCCTTGTTTACCAGGTCACATTCTAATGTTACCCATCCAGACCAACCCTATTGTTACTCCCCAGTATATTCATGGTCCTATGATCATGATATCACTCACATTGAAGTAGCATTTTTGATTTAGTGTCTGAAGTTAAATTAAATGTATAGGCTATATTTCATTCCCAAGTGGACTTTTGATGCGTATAGTTGTCTTGTGTATTGTGGACGTCAGTCGTATTCTTTAAGAAAGGAAATAATTTTCAATTTCAATTTGAAAAGTTTAGAATCGGTGCCCAGCCATAAAAGGCTAAAGAGAGAGAGAAAAAAATTGTTATTCCCACTCCTTTGCTATTTGTATGTTACCGGTAGTTTTTAGTTTAGGCTTTGCTTTATTTCAGTTAGTAGCCAGAAGATGCCTATCGGCGAAACATATATATAGCGATTTAAATAAAGTTATATTTATTTGTGAAATTGTAGGCTACCTAGGCCTAGTGGTTTTTGTAAAATCTAATTTTTGAATTCCCTCAGACTAGGAATGTGTCTGGCTTAATGGGCGTGGCATCCCTTCTGCTTTCTAACCGAATCTACCTCTCTGCGTACAACCAACTCCACAAAAACTTGGTTCATAAATTATATTAACCATGCATATGGCAGTGCTATAGAGAAAATTGAAAAGCCGGTTTTTAGCGTTTAGCAAGCATTTTTTTTAAATTCTAAAAAAAATAGTAAATAAACCATAATCTAAAAGTGTTCCATAGCTTTTTTGTAGAAAAAACTTCAAAGAATTCAATATGCCACTAAAAATTAGTTTCTTTTAAAATGGTAAAAGTTATTACCTTAGAAAGCAAAAATGTTCAGTTACGAAAAGAAAAGTTCAACTTTAAGCCTAAATAACAAGTAGTAAACATTTTTTGTAATTTTTTCGTAAGCGTAAAAAAGTTTCGTAATTTAGTTTTAAATAGAACTGTTTAAAAACATTTATCAATTTCAAATTTCTTATTTGAAAAAAAAACAGTTTTTATGTTCCAAATACACGACTGCTAACAAAACTAGACTAGATTGAAATGTAATTTACTAATATATGCTTTGAATGAATGAAATATTATTATAACAAAGTATAGAGGATAAGTCAAAGAAAAGAATGGTATACTTGTCTTTCCTTAGTTCACAAAAGTGTTTGAGTTTTATCTGAATAATAAAATGACATCAATCTAATAAAACTTCCCCGACGATATACTACGGGCAGGAAGGGTCACTTGAATAACGTGGGAACCCACTTGCAAGACTGTCTCACCAGACTGCCCTAATTATGTACTTTGCTTTGCTGTCTGGACAAACAAAAAACTGGTTTATTCTAGTTTAATTCCCATCGTTAGAAAGGTTATACTGTTCTCTACAAAATGGTATAAAGAAATCTGTCAAAACATGTGATATAGTGGGCATTATCTCGGTTGACAAATAGGCTGTTTCATTGGTTGAAAAACTGTCCAATCGCAAGGTTTACAGAAATCGTCGCCAAAAATCGGGTCAAATAGTGACATCTGATTGGAAGGCACTACTAGAAAGATAAAATCTTGACGAATCCAATGGTATTTTTATAATCTTGATAGAAATACTTCTGTAGATTGTCTTGGACATGTAAGACATGGGAAATAACAGTAGGTACAATTGTATGCATATTCGCGCACGGAAACAACTGTAACCCGATCTGCATATTTTAAAATGATGATTACGTATGTAAATATACATTTACCAAAAAGTTTTAAATACAAAAATTAAAGTTTAATTGATTAGCTTTTCAACGGTGCCGGTTTTATTACGATTGGATGATTTTAAGTGCAATAAATAACCGAATATGCAAATTCTCGCTATTGTTCGAGCTTGTTGTGTTCTACGCCCGAGAGAGCGTACCAAAGGGCAGTCTGCCATTTACAGGGTTAAACTAAGAAAGTTACAACTCCGAAACAGACTGCGTCTCACTTTAATATAATTTAACTACTTGCATGTACAGTATTTATGTAAAAACGTACTTCACCTTAATAGAAAAAACTATGGCAAATAAGTAAGGTTTTGTTTCATAAAAAATGTTATAGGCCTAATTGTGATGAAAAATATTGTCTAACTACAATACGGTATCATAAAATTTCAAATTGACCCAGTAATTGTAGAGAATTACCAATTGTACAAAGATTTTATATAAAATGAGAGTGATGACAACAAATATTCAAACCGAGAAAAATTTGTATTTTTAGGCAAAATGAAAACTTTTGCGAGAAAGTTGTAGATAATTAGTTGAATTAACCTTTTTGTTTGTAACTATTTTCTGTAGGGCCTTATGTTTGGTCAGGAGGAAGGTAATTCCTGTGATGAGTTCATTGTACTTGTTTGGCATTGTTTTGGTGTGAACCTGGGTTTTCCGTACTAACAGGAACTGTGAAGGAGTGTTTCAGATACTAATCCAGAGACACCTTTTGGATGACGAATTGAAGTTAAAGCCGTATTTCAGATTTACACGTGCCCAGTTCTATTTTTTGTTTTATCTCATAAAAAATTATTTGACAACAGATTCGTGCAATAGAGTGAAAACCCCTAATACACCTAGTGCAGAGCTCACAGCAAGACTAAGACGCCAGCTGACAATGTCCTTGACTCCTCCGAATCGATTCGGCCACTTCTGCCGTAACGACATCGTCCGCGGACGGTGGATTCCACTTTCTAGGAAAACACTCCAATGGCATTGATTTGTAGTAGTATGCTGGCATCTTCCATTTGCCGCGGCGGTTTATAAATCGTCGCTAGGAAAACACGCCTTTAGAAAAACTATTCGGTAAGACCTCGATAATCCGGGGATCCGCACGCTCGGGGATCCGGTGATGCCGGATTATCGAGGTCTTCCTTTAAAATGGTTTAAACAGGGCATAAACTATAAATAAACGCACATGTACATATATTATTATTATTGGGTTGTTAAAGAGTTGTTACAACACACAAACAAAAACGTAAATTACACTTTGAAACTTCGTAACAATAACTGTGTAGAGAGATTGCCGCTAACTGATGGACCTCAGGTAGGAACGGCTCCATTCCCCTTTGTTGTTGGTTAGTCGGTACGTGGTAGGGGTTTGCTATTTTTACTCCAGCATGTCACAAATTCTTCGAACCCCTTTACCTTCCAAACCGTGCAAATCGGTTTTAAAGAAAAAACTATTTACAAGAAATTCAATGTATCTTTTTCCAAAGACTTCAATTTGTTCAAATAATCTTCATTAAGTGGAATACGTTCCAAAATACTGTCAGCAATGAAAGTGTTAAACGGTCCCTTTAACCGGGAACGTTTTTAAAGGATGACAGGAGCACATTGTTTTGAATCGGTTTGATTTTTAGGAGAAATGTTGCTTGAAATGTTTGTTTTGGACAAGTTGATTGAACAGTAGATGTTTACACACGGTTTTCGATTGTTGCGGAGCCAACACACAGTGTAGACCGGGTCTAAATAACTCAATAATTACAAAAACCACCATTTTTAATGAATGCCAATTTTCAAGATGATGGATGCCGAACTAGCGGATCTGCCAGATTATCGAGGTCTTATTGAGGTGTATATAAAAAACCAGGATATAATTATATTAAAAGGAATAACCATAACCATGTTTTACATATAGGCCTACTCTGTGACAAAATAACTTGAACATATGCTAAGCTTTTTTTTAAATTTTTACTTGAATTTGTGATATATAAGTTAACATACATTTGGATGTAAAAAGTAAGTATTTAACGTAAATTTATTTATTACGAAGCTCTTAATTTGTAGGCTTAAATTATATTAAAAATTGTCTTTTGGACTTTACTAGGACCTTATTGGAACATAACTTTATCTCACCCTAATTTCAGTTTTTTGTAGTCTGACGTTCTTTTTGATACAGAAGGACTTGACCTTTTTTACAGATTTATGTTTTCTCTGGTGTAATTTTTAATTAAAATCACTAATTTTATCTTACTAAGTAGGTAGCCTATATTAAAAGGTTTAGTTAGAAGCTAGCCACTTTCAGTATAAGTCTATCTGAAAACCTTTCTATAAATTAGGCAGTGGACCAAAAATGTTTCTTTGTAAGATCAAGATTAAAGATATTGTTAACATAATTTACAAAACTAAATCTGATAAATAACTTGTAGGTTCCATTTCAGCTCAAGGATTAGTGATTTAATCAAGCGTTTAAAACCGACGACAGAGATAAGATGGCTAATCCAACAGAGATAAGATCTAAGAATGCAATTAGAGGTCAGTATCGACCGAACGATTTGATGTGCACGTCGTCGACATATTAAGACGTAATCTGAACCATATGTACATTAATCGTTCAACGATCTCCATACGGAGTGAGACTTATTCAATGTAGTGTTGTGTTTTGTGTTGGTGTTGTGTTTTTTAATGCTTTTAATTCTCCTGATGATGGTCGAATGACCGAAATTGCGATAGAGACAAGGTAAGATTACATCTTAATTTTGGATTAGTTGACGGTTTTAAACGCTTGAACTTGTAGGTTACTTAACATTTTTAATGCATTGGAAGTGTACATATAAATATTTATATATTGATATTTTTAGTATGTAAACGTCTTAATTTTCAGAAAAGAAGTGATGTCTATACTTTTATTTATGTGTTTCAGTACCCTTACCTTCAGAAACTGAATATGCTTCAGGTATATCTATTATGTATTCTCCTTTTGGTGAATCTCTGGCTGTTTCATTTATGTTGATTGCCGTTCAAACGCCAGGTAAAAATTTGGAAGTGGAATTTGATAATGGAATGGGTCTCAAAATCATTCAAACCATACAGGCTGCAAAATTTGGTAATGCTACTAGAATTTGCCTTAAATGTGGAGTAGCGCCATTTAGGTTGTGCCATCTTCTGACCAATGATTTTGAAAATGATGGTATTTATATTGTTTAATATATTCTTTAAAAGGCATTTGGTCTTTTGAATAAAAAAATAAGCAAAAGCTTTTAGCAACTAGCCTTAACTCTAAGCTTTTGGTCTTAGCACTTGCTTTGAGTATGGTGAATAACTTCTAGGTAAGACTAGTTACAAACGCTTGGAAATTGTAGCCAAATCGTAAAAACTATCGTAATACAAATGAGACCAGCTCTTGCAATTTGATACGATTTGCATTATTGATGTTGTTTTTCTAACTTAATAAGCTAGGTGTGTCCATGGTAACTCATGTTAATTGGTGACTCAAAATGTTAAGGTTTTTGTATTATAACACCACAAAAGTCAATAATTTTTTTTTCATTGGAATTTTTCCTAGTATTAGTATACGATTTGCCTTTACCACAGCGTTTGGGTTGTCCACAACTTAAATAATAATTTTAAAATTTCGGTAACTCACGTTACAAAAAAGGGAAATTTACTTCAGAGTCAAATCTTTTTTTCTGCTCTCAATTCAAAGTTAAAAGAATACATTTTTTCTGTTCAACCTGTGTGTGTTATATGAAAGATGATAAGTATTTCAACAGTTTCCTATGCTTTTAGAAGACTTAATTATTAAAATCACATATCAATGTCGGTAACTCTCGTTACGTTACGGTAACTCACGTTACATTTTGTATTCTTTGAAAAATGGCCTGAAAATAGTGTTAAATAAAATATTTATTATTTAACAAATCAATGTTTAAAGTCTTTAAAATTATATTTTATGAAGTTTAAGTCTATTTAGTTGTTCTTTAGAGGTAATTTTAGAAAACAAGTGTTTAGGCGAAAAATTAAGTGACACATATGAAATACAAAAGTTTTATTATTACCAAATATCAGAATAACTAAGCAGCTTTATTGTACCTGCTATGAGCTATAAAATACCAGTCCTAACACACTAAGTTGAAAAAGTACTCATTTTAAGTCTACACTTTATAGTAAGCCTTATAATACCGGTTAAAATTTGAAACTAAACTCAAAATGGGAAACACTGTTTTTACTACTCTTTAACATCAACTAGTTTTTTAAACTTGTAGTACATTCTACCATCTTTCATTTCAATCTCTAGGTGAGGAAGACAAGGAAGTACATTTAAAACCTGTTTTACACTTACAAAAGTTATGTCATTTACATCTATTTGGAAAACGTTTGTTATTTTGTCCTGAAACACTCTTCAGACACATAACTTTTACTTCTGGGTTGGCATCCTCATTACTCTGGCACACGGCTGCATATTTAAACTGAACATATTCATTTTTTCTTTATGAAACTTAACTAAAGCAAAACAACCTTCTTTTACATCTTGGGTTGCAGGGTGTTCATTTGGCTCGTCTGGGTCAGAAGAATCATCTGCTCTTCTGTGATGATGATGATCGTATATGTTTTTTACCTTTGTAATATGTAGATATTGCGCAAGTTAATTTAAAAAGTGTAATACAACACAAAAGTTATATTTTTTATTTAATATTTTCGATTTAATTTAATGTTAAATACTATTTCCTTGTTTAAATCACAGAATAGGAAATACTTGTTTTGCCGGACTTATACAAAATTAATAACTTCAAGACAAATAACAATTAAGAAATAACAGCTTTGCTTCGTTTTTATTAACATAGTTCAATAACTGGTGGTAGTTCATTAACTGGTGGTATCATTCCTTCAGTTCATGATATATTTAACATGTGATATTTACCAATGTTCATATTCAAGTATCACAATACAAATTAATACAAATCACATGAATAGAAAATTATGTAAAGTTGACAAAATAAATTGGAAAATTATGTCACAAATGTTTTGATTTATAGTGGATACATTCAATAGTTCACTTAATCTCACTATTTTCGGCATATATTAGCAGAAACACAGAGAACTTAACCTCGGGAGGTTAGTGCCGACTTTTCCCCAATTTCATTATTAACTCCGAATCAGGTCAATATTATAATTTTCCTGGATAGATAAACTAGTTTTACTTCATTTTGATGTAGGAAATGGGTATCGAAAATGTTGCGAAGTATTTTTAAATTAAATCCATGTTGAGTTTGAAAACACACTACACTACAATAGGCTACTATGTTTAAAACTTTAAAAACAAAAGTACAGTAAATCAGTTTTAAATTGAACGAATCGCACTGAAGTGTTGTGCTGCAGCACAAGAACAGTGAAAAAGTGGTGATGATGGTGAAACGCAAACAACAATAAGACTGAACTGAACGAATGACAAAACAGACAACTGTGATTTCTCGCCTTTCTCGGTGTTAGCCGAAGGCATGAAGTTTATTGATTCGCCGCCGAACGGAGCCGAGGATGCTTGAAGCAGCGGCCGAATCTGTCTCACACACTCACGAACACGTCAGTGTAAATTTAGTTTGAGCTAAACGAATAACTTGGCACTAACTCATTCATGACTACATCTATGTCAGACGCTCATATGCATCCTGTTGTAAAACGGGAATGGAGTTTTAGTTTTGTTCTAAAACATACTACTGTAATACTATTTCCCAAATTCCAGTTTTTTTTGCCGTTTTGCCGCTCCTAAAAATTTGCCACTATGGGCACGGGTTCACTTTGCCCCATGCTAAATCCGGCCCTGGATATGTTACCTAATAACTACTGCACTCAAGCGGCAAAACTGTAAACTATTTAATCCTGACAATACACTCAATGTTTAAAAGCGAGTATATTTGTCCACAGGGTTTTGAGCAAAGTCAAACTTAGCGGTTATATTCGTCTACAGCGCGGGAACGGTTAAAATTTTAAGTTGAAGTCTCAGCTTATTTTTTTATTCTATAGCCATTGCACTATGTTTAGTTATTGGTCTTACTAATAAGCTTTTTCTCAGTAGTTTTTTTTAAATTTTGTGTTAAAGTAATGTTTGTTTCAAAGTTCTGGAAAATAGCATACAACTTACTTATTCCTAATATCAACAAATTAATAACCTGCTTTAATGTTATGATAACAATATAATTTTTCAGGACTTTGATTGTTCATTACTTTGAAACGAAGCAAGATACTAAGCTCTATTTTGCGCTATTCTGTTTCTATTTTAATAAGCTTTTCAATGGTGTATTACATGATCCACCTTTATATTTGAAATTGTATATCCTCCTACCCCCTCAAGCCCCCCAAAATCATAAAGGTTCAAATATGTAAAAAAATGTGTCCTGTTATGCGATACAAGATATATATAAAGTTTTTTTAACTTGTTTTCAATAACAAAAATAATAAATAGGGTTAAAGCGACTTTAAGAACACACTGTATATAGCCAATACTGCATCCCATTGGAAAAAACAAACAAAAAGATACCAGTCCTCTTATGAATACCTTTAAAATGCAATGGATTTTAATTATTATTCTTGTGTTTTGTGTATTCGGTCTTTTATTAAAAAAAGTCCTCTTTCGCAGTAGTGAGTTTACTTTTCGAGCATATTACACAATAAAACAAATAAATATTTAAGTTTTAAAAATGAGTAATGCTTAGGAAGTTTTTTTGCAATGGATGTATTTGAATTTAAAGTAAAAACAGTTGGTACTTGGTGAAACTCCATAATAGGGATATAAATAACCAAATGGTAAAATTTCACAATTATAATTTATTAATGAGCAACATATGTTTCACCGTTAGGCATCATCAGGCTACTAAATTGAAATACAGCAAGTATCTTAAAACTAACATACAAACAAAAATAGAAGGAGTGGGAGTGACAATGTACTAGTATCCCTATTCTTGATTGTAAAAACATCATACATGAAATGCTACTAGATGCCAATTGTGAAAAAGAGTATGCTGATCAGTTAAAAAATGAATTATACACTTGTATGGATCAAAATTGTTTTAAGTTTAATAACTATTATTACCAACAATTAGATGGCTTAGCAATGGGTTCTCCGTTGTCTCCATTACTAGCCGAAATTTTTATGGCTAATTTTGAAAATACACTATTCAACAGCAATAATCCCTTGCTCACTAAGATTATATATTGGTATCGCTACGTAGATGATGTTATATGTTTGTTTAATGGTACTTCCAGACAACTGTATTCTCTTTTAAACTTAATCAACTCAGTAAATAAATGTATTCAATTCACTATGGAAGTCGGGGAGAATGATAACATAAACTTTCTAGACCTAAACATTAGTATCAAAAACAGTAACCATTATTTTAATATATTTAGGAAACCTACTTATACTGATGCTGTCATCCCAGCTAGTTCTAATCATCCTATCAGTCACAAACACGCAGCTTTTTACAATATGATTCATAGACTGGTTTCTTTACCCTTGTCCCCTACAGATTTCTATACTGAATTGAATACAATTAAGCAGATTGCCATCAATAATGGCTATAGTGTAAAATTAATAGAGACTATTTTGAACAAAAAACAGAAACTTAAGATTGATCATTCATTGTATACTGCCAATTGTGATGGTAATGACAAAATTAAATATTGTAGAATTAAATTTATTAACAATGTAAGTTATGAAATCAATAAATTAATAATAGATAGGAGTAAATATAAACCAGCCTTTTACTGTTCAAATAATGTAGGGAGATTAATTGTCAATAACAAAGACAAAAGGGAAATATTAGACAATAGCGGAGTATACAAAATTTCATGTGGAGATTGTAGTTGTGAATATGTAGGACAATCAGGTAGATCCATTAATAAAAGAATTAAGGAACACATTAGTAGCTGGAAGTATCGTAAATCTAATTCCAATTTTAGTAATCATTTACAGGAAACTGGACATACATTTAACCCAAAAATAAATGTAAAGTTATTACATATGGAAGAAAAAAAGTAGGAAATTAAATAACCTAGAATGTCTAGAAATTAATAGATCTGTTTTTAAAAATCATACTTATAACTTAAATGACCAAATTTTTCTCAATCCATCCCCCTTGTTAAAACCATCGATGTATAAACACACTGGATCGCTGGCTGCGTGTATTGAATACGGTCCGGCTGGCCTAGCCGCTTCCCCCACCACTGGAGGGACAGCAACAACACGTGAAGCATTCAAAGTTAATGCAACGCTCAAAAATGTTTTAATTTATTTTGCTCAGCTTCAACAACGGCACCAAACATTATTTATAAAATAATCATTTTAATTTCTAAACAATATTTAATTGTTATATAGTATGTAACACTTATTTTTATAGTAAACTAGTGGACCCAGCAATGCTTCGCTATTGCTTGATTTAATTTAAAAGTTAGTAAAGTTATTCCATTGACTTAAGTGATCGAATTGCAAAATGATTTTTATGCCACAAGAATATACTACACAAATTTAGATCTATAGTTTGTAAACCTTTATCGATAATACAGTAAACCTTTTGTTTGTTTTTACCTAATCTAAAAAAACTGATAGTTGTGATAAATTGTAAAAAACCTGATTCTAAATTAGCTCAATTGGTTGGAAATAAACGTGTTTTGGTTCATTGTAGGCCTAACCTAAAATTATGTTCAGTTTTTGATGCAAATCAGTTGTTTTATATATAATATGTAACAAACAATGTTTGAATTGAATTAAAATATAGTAAGCAATTTTAGTTGATTTTTGTTTTTATTTTAAGTTGGTCAATTTAACCTAAAAAGCTGTTTGGTTTTGAAAAAATAATAAACTGATTACAAATTTGCTAGTAAAGTTGCTATGGTAATGAATGTAAACAAACATGTGTTACTAAGCATTTTATACGAACAGCTGATTTTGTGCGCTATGGTCTTGAGTCCATACAAAAGAGGCTGTTTAGTTTTTTCTAAATTTGAAACTTTTTCGGAAAACTTTTCAAATTTGTCTTTATATGATAATCTAGTTCGGACTATTATGAACATTTTAAAATAAAAAAATAGCCAAATTGGTCCAGCCGTTCTCAAGTGATGCGCTTACAAAGGAACAGCAATTAATTCATTTTTATTTTATAGATTAACAGTTTGTGTTTAAACTATTATTATTGTTGTTGGATAAGGATAAGGAAAAGTTTAGGGGAAAATAAACTGAACCAAAACCATAATGAAAAACATGATCTGTATTAGCATTTTAAACTGCATTTAATTTACATAAAAGTATACCTAGGTATACATTACACTTTAAACATTGTTAAATAAAACAAGTTTAGTAAGTTTTTGACGCACTCCAAGCTTTGTAAATGTAGCTCGCGATGTTTTGAAATGTTACAAAATTCCGTTAAAATGTATAATAATTTTATTTACTACTAGGAACTCGACCTCTGATAACTTCGCTCGACAAACCCTGCGGTGACATATGGTAATGCCAATGCAAACTACAAAATCTCTAATTATGTTCATAATTTTAACATTTTTCAATTTTTCATCCCTTAAATAAAATAAAAATGGCGGCCGGACCGGTTCTCTCAGTGTAAGCTTTTTTCCAAAGCCAGTTTGTGTCTTAACTGTAAGTCGAATTTAAAAACTAATATTTTGCGGGTAGCAAATTAGATTTTTAACAAAATAGTATTCTTGATTTTTTCCGTATCTCAAACCATAAGCTCACAAAATGACCGTAAACTTCAAATTTGTAAAAAAATCGTCCAAGTTTTTGTATTTCAACCATTTAGTCAACACGTTTATTCTAAACTCATTCAAAAGTGTTCCATAGCTTTTTTGTAGATAAAGGTTTAAAGAATTCATATATGCCAGTTTTGCAAGTAAACAAAATGATTGAAGTAAAATTAACAAAGTTATTAGCTCAAGGAACAAGCATCCTATTACTTTAAATGAGCAATTCTTGTATCTATCTTTGTTTGTATCTGTCGTGGATCTCGAAAACGGCTGTAACGAATTCAAAGAAATTTTGTATTTAGGTGTAGTATTGATTTTTAAGTACACCCATATAGTTGTATTTCGTGTAAAAACGCAATTTTTTTAGAAAATCTAATTTAAAAGTTGAAAAATTTTAACATAGGGTCTTATGGGTTGCCATGTTGGTTACAAAATTACAACGAAATAGTAAATAAAGCAATCAAAACAGCTGTTTATAAACAAGCCATGAGATTGAGTACTATCCTAAATCAGCTGTTCATTGGATAGTTATTAATTACTATTAAAAAACAATGTAATTTATACTGTTTTAGCACGTTAGAATTAGAATAAATTGTTCTGATTTAACAATTTATTTTATAAAAAAAAGTAAACTTGGCAAAAATGGATAAATTCTAATAGTCAATTTTGTAATATAGGCCTGGCTCATTTCTGAAACATAGTATTGAGGTTATGTTTACTAATGTATATTTAGTCCTGGTTTCAAAACATTAGTTCTGTTGACAGAAGATAGTAGAACTAGGACTAAAATCGTAATGAAAGTTTCTCATGTTTCTAAAGCATGTATTTGAGGTTATAATTAATCTTGTAATTACCGTTAATATATTTAAGCCTGGTTTCATAATTTTACAAACCAATGTACAAACGAGCCAAAGATTAACGAGATTCATTAGCGAATTTTCCAACTGCGAGCGAAGCGAAGCGTCCAGGGGGAGAGCCCCTAGTGTTTAGTAACGAAAGGAAAAAGTTCAACTTTAGGCCTATATAAAAAGTAGTAAACATTTTTTGTAATTTTTTTAATAAATGTAAAAAAGTTTCGTAATTTAGTTCTAAAATAGAACTGTATAAAAGTATTGATCAATCTCAAATTTCTTATTTTGAAAACACCAGTTTTTATGTTCCTACTACAAGACTGCTAACAAAACTAGGCCTGTTTTGAATAGTAATTTAGGAATACTATTTCCTCTGCCCAAAAATGACATATTATTATAAAAAAGTGTAGAGGATAACTCAAAGAATTGAACCGTATATAACAACAACAACGTGTATCACTGTCCATCTATCACGCTGCCCACCGCGGGTCTATCCCTCCAGTGGAGGGGGAAGCTCCACGCCGGCCGGCTCGTTTCTCGAACCTTTCAGACTACTCAGCGCGCAATCCAGTGTGTTTATACATCGATGGTTAAAACCCATTATGTAACCACACCTTAGCCTTGCAGTGTTTACCTAGGCCACATTCCATTGCCCTCCCTGGTCATTTCCATTGTCACTCCCATTCCTTCTATTTTTGTTTGTATGTTAGTTTTAAGATACTTGCTGTATTTCAATTTAGTAGCCTGATGATGCCTAACGGTGAAACATATGTTGCTCATTAATAAATTATAATTGTGAAATTTTACCATTTGGTTATTTCTATCCCTATGGATGTATTTATGTATCAAGCTATTTTTCATTTAAAACTTCTGGTCAGTAGAAGCCTATGGCGGTCATTTCAATGTACTAGGGGCAGTGGGGGTGCATTGTTATGTAAAGAGAAATACTGTCTTTTAAATAGTAAAAAATTTTTTTAAATGAGTTGGAGAAAACAAAACACAATATGTAATATTGGATATTCTTGATATCAATATTTTTATAAATAGGCTAAATTTAATATTTTTAATTTAATAAAAATATAATTAAAGTTTGTTAATATTTATTTTAATATTTCCCAATTAATACAGTATAAAACTACTTCCAAAACTATTTGGACAGGGAGCTAGGGCTCGAAAACCTATGGTCTTCTTCAGTAATAATGAACATCCAAAGGACATTGAAAAGTTCTTTGCAGAATATGAATTATTCTGTGATGCTACACACACAGGTTAACATAGAGCAACTGCTCAGTTTTGGTTCACTTGTGCTTATAATGTCATCATACGTTAAAGAACCCAATCTATTGGTAAAATTACAGTTCACATCTGAAATCGGCAAAATATTCTAGTCAGTAAAAACTGATCAAAATAAATACATGAAAAAATCAAATACGTACTTCAATGTTGATTAGTTGTTTGTTCTACTTCTTTAATCGTCAATAAAAACCAGTGATCAATGTAAGGAAACAAAAAATATTGCGCTACCACACAAAAGACATTGTTCTATTTGTTCAGAATTATGCAACAGATTTGTTTGGTGGTTAACATGAATTATGTATTGTTTATTATGTACATTTCCCCCTTTCACATAGTTGTTGTTTGAGTTTTCAGGAAAAAACAGTAAATAAAAAGCTCTCGGAAATAACGAACTTTACTTTATTTAAAATAAGAAGTATTTTCATTAAAAGTGTTTTTCTTTTGCCAAAAATGGTGTAACTTGATAACTCAGTCACATTTTTAATAATATAATCATAACTGTAAAAACCTATACAACTAAAAAAATAAATATTGTCAAATACTAATGAAAAAATACTAATGTTATTCCATATAAACACTTTAACAGTAACTTTAGCACTTCAGAAAACATATAAAAATATAAACATATATATAAACTACAAATATTTTCTATCTTTTACTATTGTTTTTTTTAATGCCCTTCGTCAGAACCCATGCTTTCATCTTCTGAACTTATCTCTTCGTGTTCTTCTCCCTCTTGCTCATCAGTGCCTTCCAATGCTTGTTCTTGATTTTGTTCCAAATTCTCTGGCAAATAATGTTTTTGATTCCAGTGTGGAATAAGACCATTACCTGATAACTCCCACACAAGGTCGATGGGATTGCTTTCCTGAAGAGGATCTGGATTTGTTAAATTATTCCACATGATGGAAACATAGTTGCCGCTCCATCTTTTCTTCCAAGACAGATTTGCTTGGAGGTAATAAAGAGGGATCTAAATTTTTTAATCCCGGAAAAAGGTTTATCATAATTAAATCTAGCTCGGTCAACTTTTTACTCCTTTTATATATTGCAGGTGAATAATTCCAAATTCTCAGTTATATCTTGAGGTATGATGATCAAAGTTCTGTGAGCAGAGAATGCATTTTGATATGTGGGTGTTTTAATTAAAATATTGAATATTCGTATTTTCCCTTTACAAAAAAAGCTCCAGTATAATCGCTGTCAATAAAGGCGTAAACCTGGTAGAGTTGAACAGACTTCATGTCCTAATTTCTATGCAAGCAGAGTCACATCAACAAAACACCGAAATCAATTCAAATAGTGTGATATAGTATTATTGACTGCAATTTTATTACTTGTCACAAAAAAAAAAGAATAACATCTGTATTTGCTGTTCAAATGACTACATCTTTTTGCAACTCACTCGATTTTCGACATCATGGGTGACGATATATTCCGAGTGGAATATAAGCCTCGTGTTTGCCTCTTCATGATGTCAGTGCAGCTGTTCCAATTCAGTCGCGATTCTACTTTTATAACGGAAACACTCATTTTGGCAGTAAAACAAAATCTTTGTCGGTTACTGAATCGTTGTGAATATTTCGCTTCCGGTGTTGAGCAAGAAATTCAACAAAGACTTTTTTGAATTTTCAAAGTAGTGCGTTGTGAAAGTTTGGACATTGCTTTTGCTGAGGACCTTGTATTCGGAATGCCTGGTTTCCTATGACCCACGGAGTTCTTCCTAGCCGCTCTAGATCTTTGATTGAGGGGGGTTTTATACTGATCAAAACCACATCAACTCTTTGAACATTGGTTGCACATAATCTTTGTATTATGTATTTCTCCATATTGCCACGCACCACCCACTTCTTTTTTTTTCGGGATTACAGGGTTTTCGCCCCGATTTCGGACGCCACTTGCCCTGGATCACCCTCTCCTTTACCCCTCAACTTCTCTTTTTTACTCTTTCTTACCTTTTTACCTTTTATTTAATTTTATTTATTCTTTTTGAATTTCGGTCAACTTGTACCTGCCCGTATGACCCTTTTTGAGTGGTTGGTGCGATGGCAAGAATTGGAAATTGGTTTTCTTTAATTTCCAGTTCTTGTTTAAAAATTTTAGAAAACTTTTGTTTTGTTTTCTCTTTAGTACACTAGCTCTTTTTCTAACTCCGATCTCGAGGTCGTCCCCGGTGGAGATATACTTGTTATGATCAGAAAACACTTTTGCCTCACCTGAATCCTTATAATTAGAGCACTTAATGATTTATGGTATTGCACTAATTTTATAAATGATTTTAGCAACTCTTTCAAGAAATAACCAATTTATTGAACAAAATTACTATATTAAATTTACGCAACTGCGTTTTCAACACAAAATACAATGGATAAATTGAATATTTATTTATAATTAATTTTCGTCGATATTTACCACTGTGAGATGTGAGTTAATTATTATTAAAATGATTTTACTTTTCTTACACTTTCCCCTGAATTTACTTTATTTTGTTAATTTAATTTATTGATTTTTTAATTTATCAAAATTTTCCTAGACTCGAAACAACTTGATAATCTGTTACTTACAACAAACAAGATGTTCTGTCTTCGGTTCCCAATCCTGGTGGTGTTGGTCCTCCGGAATCCTCCTAGGTCCAGTAAAGTCCCAATGGCAGTACGGTTTTCGGCCCGTTACTCTTGACCGGAGTTTAGCTAGATAGGTTCTCGCCTCGATTTTCTTCAAGATTTACTCTCTCTGACTTATGCTGATGACGCCCAATGTCCGCTATTCTTGCGAGTGTTCCACTGCGATCGTTCCCTCAGCTAGTCTCTTGGAAAGCCCTTCTAGGATCTCTGAAGTACGTGGTGATGGTCTGGTATCTAAAACTGAACTAACTCGACAGGTCTCCCGACTGTAGGCTCTAACCCCTCCCCTAATCGGCAGAATTTTCTCGTTACTGTTTACTTTTGTTCAGCGCGTTGATTCCTGAAATCTTTGCAATTTGGCTTTGAAAGTTTCAAACTGCCGTAACTTTCTTGTCCTTTGCCCAATTTTGGTTTTGTTGGTCTCATATTGTGTATGACGACCTTCTGCTCACGTAGCCCTTTGAATTGAAGTCGTACGCCCTTTTTTCGCCGTGTTATTTGATTCGCAAGTTTTCGTTAAATTTTGAAATTTAATTCTGTGAATTTTATCAAATTTGGAATTTTTTCTTCCTATCCTCTTTGTTTGGTTCCCAAACGAACGAATATGTTTTTGGATTTCTTCTATCTTGTTTGGTTCTCCCGCTATGGTTGATTTTCGAAAGCCTAATTTTGCGCTGCCGATTTTTGTGTTTTATTCTCCTCCGATTTTACCTTTCTCACATCTCAAGTGATATTACAATGCATTTAACTATTTTCTAACCTGTTCTGCCATTTATTACAGACTATTCTAATTATTTCTCCCTTTTGTTTAACTTTGAAGTTATTTATTTTTATTATTTAATTACATTATTTTTAATTATGATTTTTTGTCTAAACCTTGCATAATTACCTTTTGTTAGTCTGTCGATTTTTCCCCCTTTTTCATTTTTTGAATTTAACTTTATTTTTGAAGTTATAGGCCTTTTTATGCAAAATAATGACTTTAAATCCCTTTTTTGTTACTAAGTTATTTTTATTTTGAAATGAATTTGGGCTATTCCTTTATAGGCCTTATTAGGTATCTATTAGGCCTAATTAGTTTTTTGAATTTATTCGACACAAACAATTTTTCATTTTTTGGTCTTACTTTTTGTACTATAACTCCTAAATTAATTACTCTATTAAAAAACTTTTTATACTGTTTTATTCGTCTTTTTCCCCTCTTTTTAATTAACTAAAATAATATACAAAATTTATACTTATCAAAATTTAACATGGTTTTAGATCTGTCTAGCAACAAGTAGAAGCTGACAAACTCTTGCCGCTCTCGACAGGAATTTTCTTGTCCCATCTTGTTGATTTAACTTAGTACAATTCACATCGCCTCTGTCTGTTATTATTCTGATTGATAAAAAGTTTAACTGATTTCTTTAATAACTCTGAAACTATTCATATATTATCAAAAACTTATTCTTCCTTTTATTTACGCTTTAGTTTTCTGATTCTTATGCTGTCTTTAAAATTTAAATTTGTTAACTTTTTATGTTTTGTGGTTCTAATTAGCAAGTCTAATTAGCACCTTGCGACTGGCTAATTACCGTCGCAATATGTATCGGGATTTTGATGGCAATGTTTATAAAAAGAATATGGTGTTAACCACAAGCGAGGATAAATTTATGGGTGCACTAGCTACATCTGTCATCTTCTTCAAGTGTGGACGACTTTTCTGTCTTATGCATGGTTCCATCAATACAGCCAATGCTCATAGGTATAGTGTTGGTGAGTATTGTAAAATTTGACTCAATTCCAATTTTTGCTCAAGAGCCAAGCAACACATTCGCTCAAACAAACTGCACATGAAGCTAAATACTTTAACTTTATCCTTTAAATTCATTTTTAATTTTACACCCTCTAATGATTGAAAGTTAGAAACTGTCTGGCATTTTATCTCTGCATTGAACCTGTTACTGTCTTTCTGTCACTCTTTCTAATTTAAGCCTTAGGTTGTTTCCAATCTCCAAGAAATTCGAAAGGTAATCATTTATTGTCTCGCTAGCAGCCTTCCCTATTCCTATGTTATACAGAACATATTCTTTGTGATGTAGGGTTGCTAGACTCTTCGATAACTTGGCAAATGGTTTGTAAATCTGCGTTGTCTCAAGACATTCTGAATTTTTAGTTCTTGGCCAAGATTTTCTTTGGGATCCAAACCTACCAAATGCTTCAATCTAATGACGATTTCCGATCTCATGCTTCAGGTAATTGTCCAACGTCGATGATCTGAAGGTTGGTTAGTCATAGCAGAAATTCCAGTTAACCTGCTAGCTGCAGCCTGATTAACTGTTTGTTCCAGTGTTTGATAAATAGGTGTGCCAACAAAAATATTTTTTGATCGCTTGATTGAAAAACCTCCCTTTCCAAGAATTTCTACTGTTCAGGATACTTTCATTCGATATTGTTTAAATTTTTCTGGTGGCATGACACCTCTAGACATCTTAAGGAACAGAAATAAATTATCAGTGTATGTGAACCAAAACTGAGCAGTTGCTCCATGTTGACATGTGTGTGTGTCGCATCACAGAATAATTCATATTCTGCAAATAACTTTTCAATATGCTGTGGATGTTCATTGTTACTGAAGAAGTCTCTACCCTGATAAATATTCATGAGGTAAAGTTCGAAACCAGGAGGTTGTTGGATATTACAGGAACTCATGTAAAACACATATTAGATTTTCAGAGCGAGTTCAAAAAATGGTTTTTGAGTTAAGGGCAATTGCATAAACCTTACTTTATCATGTACTTTTTGGTCCTTTTTTAGAAAATTGTCTTAAATTAGGAAAGCCCACAAAATGTTTGTCTTACTAAGGGTTTTAGGGAACTCAAGACTTGATGTAGCGTGAAATTTGCATGTACTACCATATGATGTAATTTTTGCCCCTTTTTCAAAATTTTGATTTTGTTTTATTCGTCTAAAGCCTACAAATATTTTGACTTGCTGAATGGTTTTGGGTTCAGGGAGCGATCGTAGTAAAAATACCGTTAACGGAAACCATGTACCTTATCACGTAAATTTTTTGTCCTTTTTTGGAAAATTATTGTCTTAAAGTAGGAAAGACCACACAATTTTTGTCTTACCAAGCGTTTTAGTCAGCTCAAGACTAGTACTGACATGATGAAGGAAGAAATTTTCATTTACCATATGACGTAATTTTTGTCCTTTTTCCAAAATTTTGATTTTGTCTTTTATGTTTAAAGCAAAAAAGTATTTTGTCTTACTGAACGGTTTTGAGTTCAGGGGGCAATTGTAGTAAAACCATGTACGTTAATGGAAGCCATGTACCTTATTTCGTAATTTTAGGTCCTTTTTTGAAATTTCTAAAATCTATGGCGTTGTTAAGCCCCCTGTCTGACGAGTAAGACAAAACATTTTTTATAACCCCACCCAAGCAGTTCATGTGAGGCTTACAAAAGTTTTGTACCTTATCACGTGGGTTTTCGAGCCCTAGCTCCCTAACAATTCAAGTTTTGTGTTAATAAAAAAAGTTCAAAGTATGCAGTTTTATTTTATTTCTAGTATATAATATGAGCTTATCAATGTTGATAATCTCGTGTAAAATTTAAGAAATCTGCTTGAAATTTAAGAAATTTTCTTTTTTGAAATGTAGCTGAGAAAATACATGAAACAAATGTATCTTTCATTTTTGTTAGTGTGACGGGTCCCTCAATGCCAGTCCGGCTCCTTCAGCGATGGCGTCCTCCCTTGATGGGTGTTGGGTGTGCCTTTGGCTCTCTCATGAGCCTACGGGCTTTGTCAGGATGCTTGGTGGTGGACAAGGTTCTTCAAATAAGGTGCAGTGGATTTAACATCGTTTATTAAATCAACTACTCGATCTCTGCTGGTCCCGTACTATCTATTCTAAACTATGATTTAACACATAAGAACAAGGCAAGTAGAGCTCCCCTTAGACTGCCTTTTACATCAGTTGGTTCCCAACTACACCCCCCCACCCCTTTACTTTACTCTAAACTTTGATCTCAGCAATATCGTCAGCATGCATCTCTGCCTAATCTATTCTATTACTTTATTTATTTATTATTACCTACAAGGTGGAGGGTTCCCGTCACACCACTCCCCCCCATGTTACCAGAGTCGACCCCACGACTCCCAAACTCCATTTTTCATTAGAACAATACTGTTTAAGTCATTGACACTCACTGGACCACCAGAACCTGTCTGGGGTCGGTCTACCTTTGACCACTTTAGACTTCTTTTTCTTTTTTCTATTACCCCTGTAGGAATGTTCAGAAACATTATAACATCGTAGCTTTCCATGATGGTCGGATAGCTTCGTTGGTAAGTTTCGGGTGACAAAATCCCAACCCTCAACTTCTTAAAAGAAAGAAGTCAAGTTAAAAAATGATCCATGGCCTTTCTATTTATGAAAAAAACTGTATTACTTAAACAAAACTTTACCAGCTGAACCAAAGTTTATTATTTAAATTTAATTTTTCTTCGTACCAATTTTCCTTCTTTTCCTGGATTTGCCTTCATACATAATTACATTTGATTCAAAATACTTTATTACATACTATTTACTTTCACCTGTGTAACAATACGTATCAAAATTTAGTTTATTGAATTAAAAATTTTATAATAAAGTCCTTTTTATTTTATCAAAATAAATTGTGAACATCCATAAATTACATTTTGACATCTAAACATTTTTCCTTTAACAATTTAGGAACATAATTAAAACTTGCACCTACGAACCCAGCAGAGATCACTAGCTTAAATTACATTTTGTTAATTTTCAGTTTTCCCAATATTATTACATGACTATAATATTATTATATTATTTTTGTATATTCCTTAACTAGTTATATTCATTTAGTATCATGTATATATATATATAAACAATCAGAAATTCAATTCATTAGTTATTTTTTGAAAAAAAATAAGTTAATTTCTTTTTACAACATTTTAATCCATTATTGGTACATACTTATTTTTTATTAGCAATTTATTATAGTTTATTTATGTAATTACTATAAAATTAACATTTTTTCTTCCCTATGATTTACAAAATTAATATAGCTAAGACAAAATTCTACGTACTCTACCTTTTACAAAAATTATTAATGAATTGTTACCCAAATTTAACATAATGTTTGTTTTTCCAAAAAAAATCATCCTATTATTTCGTTAAATTCATCTTACTAATTTAAAAAAATGGGATTTTTGGTACCTATTATTCAAGTATTAAGCAAAAATGTATGCATCATTATGAATCCTACTTCTTGATCACAATGTTGAATTTAAAATTATAACATTACCTTGCATTTGCAATCTAGGTGTCCTGTATATTGACGACCGCGGTTTCGACCTCACTGGGTCATTAACGAGTCTTCTTAATACATACTAAATTACACATACATTTACACGCACATAGCCTACACATCACACTTCACATTAAATTTGAATGGTGCTCCATGATTGTATGGCTTGTTAGTTGATTTAAGAATCGATTTAAAATGTGGATGCATCCTTTCACGTCTGCAACTGGGTCACGACACAAAAAATGTATTGTTAGTAACAAAATTGGTCCAATTGACGTCTATAATTTTTTTTTTGTAGGTTTTGTAATTCTCTACAAATTTCCCATTGGAAGTTCTCATTCATAACATTTTATAATACTAATGAGAAACCCAAAAAAAGTCTTAATTTATAGTTATTTTTGTTTATAAAAATGTGCAAAAGCTTATTGCCTGATAGTTTTCGTATTTTACATACTAACCTTAAAATCAACGTCGAGTAACTTGCTGTTAAATTCAATAACATGAACAAATCTCTATTGGTTGGGCTAGGTATTTCTAAATTTTTAACGGTACATCTATCTCCAGTACGAGTTTTTTTCTAAAATAAAACATCCTCGATGATGAAAAACCACCGATTATTTCACACCAAGTTGTAGAAGTCTTATTATTGACGATCCATTAAAACTGGTCTATCCAATGTTTTAATTGTGATTTAATTTAGTTTCAACGGCAAATTGGTGGATTTATGCTACCTTGGTATTCACTTATAGACAATCCATTCAACAACCTGTCGTAAAACAGGCACTACAACCATACAACCGTACTAATAAATTAATGTGTAATAAAATATGACTACTACAAACTTTAAACCTGGTTATATTTTATCCAAATTAAATGCAAATGTTTCTTTTTTTTACAGCTTTTGTGTTTGTCTTCCTAACGGTATACCCAATCACCAGAAGATTTTATGAACCTGATGATGGCATTTTTATACAAAATTTTACAAACAATCGTTTTAAAGAGGGTAGAAAATATGAACTTGGAGTTAAAGTCAGAAATAAATTGAATTTAGAAAACTGGAAACCAGAGCAGTTTGCCAAAAAGTACCAAAAAATTGTTTGGAATGCAAATAATAAAAGTCATGTTTGTGCACCTATATTTTACGACTTTCGTGGTTGGTAAGTAATTTATATTTTCATTTTTTTAGTAAGTTTTATTAGCTAAGTCCAAAGTATTTTCATAACACTCAGTGTATCGTAGGGGTGTGAAATTAGGGTTAATCAATTACTAGTGAAAGTTGTATGACCGTCTTAATATATATTTCTCACATTCTGTACATAGGAAGTAAATTTGTAAATATTCTTATAAAATGGCGCTAAGAGACTAGGGTTACTCAATTACTAGTGAAAGTTGTATGGGACTGTCTTAATATTTATTTCTCACATTCTGTAGATATGTAAATTTTTGTAAATTTTCTTATAATAATGGCGCTAAAAGACTAGGGTTAATCAATTACTAGTGAAAGTTTTATGGACCGTCTTGATATTTATTTCTTACATTCTGTAGATATTGTAAATTTGTAAATATTCTTATAATAATGGCGCTAAAAGACTAGGGTTAATCAATTACTAGTGAAAGTTTTATGGACCGTCTTGATATTTATTTCTCACATTCTGTAGATATGTAAATTTGTAAATATTCTTATAATAATGGCGCTAAAAGACTAGGGTTAATCAATTACTAGTGAAAGTTTTATGGACCGTCTTAATATTTATTTCTCACATTCTGTAGATATGTAAATTTGTAAATATTCTTATAATAATGGTGCTAAAAGACTAGGGTTAATCAATTACTAGTGAAAGTTTTATGGACCGTCTTGATATTTATTTCTCACATTCTGTAGATATGTAAATTTGTAAATATTCTTATAATACTGGCGCTAAAAGACTAGGGTTAATCAATTACTAGTGAAAGTTTTATGGACCGTCTTAATATATATTTCTCACATTCTGTACATATGAAGTAAATTTGTAAATATTCTTATTAAATGGCGCTAAGAGACTAGGGTTAATCAATTACTAGTGAAAGTTGTATGGGACTGTCTTAATATTTATTTCTTACATTCTGTAGATATTGTAAATTTGTAAATATTCTTATAATAATGGCGCTAAAAGACTAGGGTTAATTAATTACTAGTGAAAGTTTTATGGACCGTCTTAATATTTATTTCTCACATTCTGTACATAATGTAATTAATATTTTTTAAAAATGTTGCACATATCAACTCTGTACTTTCAGGCACCTATTCAATTTTAAAAAATATCTATTTTATTATGATTTCAAAATATTTATCTGTCATCTTCAATGTAACTTTGTTTTTTTTTAATGTGAAGGTGGTTATGTGATACATCATTTTGATGTAGAATTTCAAGAGAAAACCAACCGTGATATTTGCACCATACCCATATCTTTAACCAATTAAAAATGGTGACCAAAATCGTGTTTTCAGATTTTTCATCATTTAGCTGTACTATTTAAAAAAATATTAATTTTTTTTTCGATTCAGAATTAAATAAGCTTTCAAACGATATGCCACACAACGATATTTGGGAGTATTTGGTTGACCCATTCTTAATCAATTTTGAAAAAAATCAAATTGGCTGTAACTCAAAAGATTATACTGTTTTGAAAATGTAGACTAATAGTTTCTTCTGTATGCACTGTTGTTTCATATCTATTTCTATTACTAACTGAATTCCTGTGATTCTCTATAATGTTTGAGAAAATA
>JAGFPH010000291.1:225680-254857 GCA_018207615.1 Philaenus spumarius | reverse complement strand
TGTATTACTAACTGAATTCCTGTGATTCTCTATAATGTTTGAGAAAACAGAATAGTTTCTTCTGTATATGCACTGTTGTTGCATGTCTGTTTGTATTACTAACTGAATTCCTGTGATTGTTTATAATGTTTGAGAAAATAGAATAGTTTCTTCTGTATATGAACTGTTGTTGCATGTCTGTTTCTATTACTATAGATCATGAATAATAAATAGATCTTGCATCCATACGGGGGCTGTGTGCCGGAAAAAAGGTTGTCACGAAAATAGTACATGATCGCTCCGCGAGATAGCGCTAGGGAGAAATCATTGGTAGCATTGGTGTTTCAAACAGCTTCTTTCGTTTCCCCAATAGATAGCGCCAAAAAAGTCGAATTTCCAGTGGAACAAAATATTGCATTGGATCGGAGTTCTATTATGTTATCCAAATACAATGCTATTACTAACCGAATTCCTGTGATTCTTTATAATGTTTGAAAAAATAGAATAGTTTCATCTGTATATGCAGTGTTGTTGCATATTTATTTGTATTACTAACTGAATATGTGTGACTCGCTGTAATGTTTGAGAAAATACAATAGTTTCTTCTGTATACTGTTGTTGCATATATCTATTTTTCTATTTGTATTGCTAGCTGAATACTATTGTTTCGCTATAACCTTTGGGTTTAGCGACATGCTACCCCTAAGTCATCATTGACTGTAATTTCAATTGTTTGTATTTTTTGCAGTTACATAGATTATTGTCAAAAACTCTTACCTACGCAAGAACCAAACACCTAAGAGGCTCATAACATAACAAATTTCTTGTGTGTATGTGTTTTTTTCTAGAGAAATTATGGTTTATACTTTTTGTAATTTTTATTGTTAGACATTAATTGGTGAAAATCCTTTTTTAGCAAACCCTTAATACCCAAGAGGACTCACCTAGTGATGTAAAACGCCCGGGCGTTTAAATGTCGGGGCAAATGCCCAGGGCATATGCCCAAATAAACGCCCAAAATCCATAAGCGCCCGGGCCTTTATCCAGTTAAAGGCTAATAAAAATAATTAATGGAAATTAATTTGAAGACCACTCTTAAAAATAACTTTTTAAACCTCTTATTATACACATTTTCATAAAAGCCTATATTAAAATAAATATAATTTGAGGTGAGAGTACACATATGCAAAATATACTGTTTTAATTGTATCCGGATTGGAAATATGTGAAATAGTACGTAGTGCAAAACAAGCTGAGTTAAGTTTATTTGAAATGAAGGTAAATATGTGATTTCCAGTTTATGTTTTCATCAATTACCACTACCAGAAATTTGGACGAGACTGTACTTGGTTCTAAATGATTAATTGAAATTTTGTCTTTTAATTGTTTACAACTGAACTGCATTATCTGAGTTTTATTTTTATTAAGTTTTAGACCATTTGATAAAAACCAATTTTCTGCCATAATCAGTGATGAAGTAACGGACTTTTCTAGATTAATACTATTCTTCCCAAAAACCGTTAAAGTGGTGTCATCAGCAAACAAGACAGCTTTTGCTTCCCCAATATTATAAGGCAGGTCATTTATGTAGACCAAAAACAGTAAAGGACCCAATATTGATCCCTGGGGCACACCTCGAGAATTTATTTCCCAAGAAGAGCAGTGCAATCCATAAGAGTCTGTATAGACTACTCTTTGCTTTCTACATGTTACGTATGACCGCAACCAATCATTTGCCTTTCCACGAATACCATCAAACGCCTTTGAGAAGTCACACATTAGAGATGCTACATGCATGTTCTTATCCAGCAAGCGAGTTACAGCATCTTGTATATTATATATAGCAGATTCTGTAGAGAGGCCTTTCCGGAATCCAAACTGGCTCTCTGTTAGAACATTAAATTTATAAAAAAATTTCAAAATTCTGCTCAGAACTACTCTTTTAAAAATTTTCGACAAAACCGGTATTAGTGCTATAGGACGGTAATTTGTAATGTTGGATTCATCTCCTTTTTTAAAGAGGGGTTTTATTAGGGAATATTTAAGTTTATCCGGAAAACTACCCTTCTCAAAAGTCTGTTGTTTGTCAACTTATCTCTTGATAATAACCCCCTCCCTTAAAATGTTAATTTTAAGAACACAACTAAGCACTGAAGGCAGTTAAAAATTAAAAACATGAACTACAATAATTAAAACATGAAATGTAATAGTTAAAACTGCCTGAAACTAAATTTTTTATAAACGCCCAGTTTTTGGGCGCTTAAAATCACTTTGGGCAAATGCCCGGGCATATGCCCATTTTTAAACGACCAGCCCACTGGGCATATGCCCGGCCCACATCACTAGACTCACCTATAAAAACATTCAAGTATTAACATTTCTAACAACCTTCCTGTACTTATTTTAATCATGCCTTTTTTATCTATGGTAGTAAATTAATTTCAGTGTACCACTGTTTTAGTTCAAGAGATGGAAAACTCATCAACACTTATTACCGCACTTCAGAATTCTCTATAAGAGTAGAATATAAGATACCAGATTTCTGCAAAGAAAAGGATATAATAAAATGGTCTTTTTGGAAAAGTAAGTTATAGATAATATGTTTAATTTGATTAAGCATATTGATAAATGTTATTTTTTATAGGCAACAGTTAAAGACAATGCTATTACAAATATTTACAACTATTGTTTGTCAGCTGTAATCATGTAGTCTGGTATCTCGGATCATTTCACAGAGGAAATAGTATTTCATGATTTTTACAAGCTAGCCAAAACACATTTATTAACTGTTTCTAGGCAGTATAATGGCTATATCGTTTTTTTGTTAAAATTTGTATACTTAAAGAAGATGATGATTGTATTTCTAAGGGTATTTTAGTATTAAGCAAAAAAATAAAATTATTTAGTAACCTAAATAAATATAGCAACGAGCTTAATTTTAAAGTATATTTTAAAATTATAAACACATATATAGAAAAGTTATTAGAGCTGTAAAATCCTTTGACGTAAGAAAACGAATTAGATCTTCTGACAATTTAATTTATCAAAGTCAGCTTGGAATTTAATTAAAAAAAATAATAATAAAGGAGGTTTAAAGAAAACGGTATTAATTAAAATGTAGATGCAAATACCAGACCTATCAGAGGTAGAAAATTTATTAAATTCATGTTTGTAAATGTAGTTTTACTAAAGAATGTCAGTTGTTTAAGTCATAAAGAATATCAGTTGTTTTTTTTTAGCAAAGTCAACTAATGTACGCATTAGTAACTCATCTAACAACGGAGTTTGTAACGTTAGGCTTTACAAAAATAAAAAATTGTTATTAAACCTTCTTTCTCGAAATTGAGATCACTATGCGATACAGGTTTCATACGATAACACAATTCCCTACGCAGGACTAGCCGCGCATACTGGATGTAGACTTTTACAAATTATTGTTGTTTGACAATTTACATCGATGAATAAAAATGTTCTTTGTTGAATGTTGTACCAGTCTTAGATAAAAGAAAAACAAAATAAATCGGAAGCTATACTGGGCCACATAAACTGGACATGTTCAAAAACTTACCTTGAAAACAAAAATCGCCAAACTGCAGAATGTCTTAGCTGATCACTTACAAAATTACTATAACACATTGAGGTTAACTCAATAAAGGAAAAGCTAGATTAGATTTAGGTTTATTAACCAAAATAAAAAATCATATGCCCTTAGTTACAAAAAAAAAAAAAAATGAAAAATTTACATGCCCTTAGATACAGAAAAATAAAAAAAAAGGTTTGTTTACAAAAAAATATAATTTAAGTTGAATTTAAATGTTCCCTCCCTAAAAATTTAAAAATTAAAAAAAAAAACCCTCCCCATTAATAATGATTACAAAGTTTATACAAAAATTTATTAATTAAACAAAATTACAAAATTTAACATATAGTACCATGGGTTTATTAATAAGTAACATTTATGTCGTTGGCAAACTGTAAAGCTAAGTACAATTAAATAATAAAAAAAAGGCATTAAATGAAGTTGTGAGACGTCTCTCTATAATAAAAAAAGATATATAATTTCTATTGATAGTCCTTGGAGGACTGAGGTTCGAAAATTGCTATAGGGCTCCTCCCAAGATTATTAAATTTATAAAAGACATATATTAAATATTATACATTTCTAACAAGACACAAAACAGTCACAACCTATTCAAAAAAGTTTGTTACAAAGTTCACTGCAGATTTTAGTAAAATTTCTTAATTAAGTTCATAGCTATTTCAAAAAAAATCAGTCGTGGGACTGTCGACAGAAGTAAAAACTTTCGTGTAACATAAATCGTTGGTTATATTGATGTAATCCGAAATTTGATCATTATTTTTATCTTGTCCCATTTAAAATTGAAATAATATACATATATTTATTTGTATACATATGTAAATATTCTTTATAGCAGATTTATGAAACCAAGAAAGAAACATTTCTTTTTTAACCGAAGCAAGGACGTATCAGGCTTTTTTCTTCAACTAAAATAATTTAAAACATTAATGACTTTGCTGACTTTGGTATTTAATATACATATAACACAAATATCATATATATATATACATACATACTATATCTCGAGCGGTGACGGTCGCGAGTTTGATGCTTTTTCCTCTCCCAATAAGAAGTGCTATGTAGTATATTTGCGTTGCGTACATACATATATATATATATATATAATACATACTATATCTCGAGTGGTAACGGTCGCGAATTCAATGCTTTTTCCCCAAGCAAAAAGTGCCCAACGCCGCTAAAGAAGTTTTCACTTCAAAAAAAAGGCACTGTCGCAGAAAATAACCATTAAAGTTGCATAATGAAGTTGGATTTAGAAGCAGAAACTTTTGTAGTAGTTGGATTTAGAAGCAAACATGGTATGGTAGTTGCATTTAGAAGCAGAACATGGTGTAGTACTTGCACCAGTTATACACTGCACATAAAAACAAAATAACATGTTTTTAGAAATAAGGTAGGCTTTAAAACCAAACATAGTGAAAAGCCTTTAGGTTAAAAGTTTGCCTTTATAAAATTTTTGATAACAGGTGACAAGCAGGTATTTTAAAATAAAAATGTTAACTGTTAATACAAGATTTAACCAAAGTTAACTTGTCAGCATATGTCATGTTATTTTAACTGTTGCTTCATGTCTAGAGACCACATGGTAAACCTTTAAAATGCTTATTGCTTATAGACTCAATATATTTTAGAGATATCCCTATTTAAATGATAGGTTTTTTAAAAGCCCTTATTTGTTAAAAAATTGCACAGCTTTAAATTAGTAAAAAAAATACATAAATTGCCTAAGCTAGGCTTTAGTTTGAAAATATGCTAGTTACATTAATTGTATACTGATTGTAATTTAAAGAAGGAAAACTTGAATAACATTGATATAAAAATATACTTAATGAATTTGAACTGTTATTTATAATATTAAATGTAGACTTAAGTTCACATGGTTGTAAACTTACAAGTAAAGTTTTATAACAAAGGCAACGTTAAAGGTGACAAGCAAAAACATTCTAATCTGGTAATATAAATTCACATACCTGGTTTTTAGTAGAATAGGACTTAAAAGAATGACATTTTAATTACTGACGCACTGTCGATCAACTCCCGACTAAGACATTTATAAAAATTAAGAACGGCACAAAGACCAAGCCATTACGTCTGTCGAGTTGAACAAAAACGGAAGGCAATGGCTGCGCTTCAACTAAGTTAATTCTATCAGAGCCGGTCACGTGATAAACAGCTGGATTCTCAGATATACCTTTGACTATTGGTGTCTGTACGGAGTCTCCGTCTAGCGGTAAAAAGGGAACTACTTGAGCTAGAAGAGTCGAAATAACAGACTGCATTGTCGGTAAGGCCGGGCGCCTTATTACGAACGTAATAGCTCTTGGTGGAAAATAATATTTTAATACCGCGGAATTTAAATAACGGCACAATGTAAACCTCAACAAACACAAAACCTTCTGTGACTTCGCACCCAACTAGTAACAAGTTTATTTTTCAACTTATACAGCAACTTACATCTTTTCAACACGGTGACTTTACACCATCACTCTAAAGAGTCCAACATGCGACTGATGGCAACGATATGCACCTTACTGAGTTCCTTCTGTTTTTATAATTTCTACACTACTTGGCATCGGGATGTGAGATGTAGCGTCTGTGAAGTAATATTTTCACCAGTTCTCATGCATAGTTCTATATAAACTGTCTTGTTACCAAGATGCGTAGCAACACTGTGCATAGTCTAGGCCGTCTGCATTTAGAATCAAATAATTTCTTCCAATTAATTTGTCTGCTTTTATAATTTAAATACTTTTTATAATTACCTGTCTGCCTACATTTGCTTTTAAAATAAAAGAAAATCCCTTTTAACATTATAAAGTATTCTTCCAACTTATATTTCCTTTATGGTAAAAATCTTTTGTATGCCTCCAATGGTTTCACATGTTACAACTTTTTAAGTATGTTTTAAATTTTCTTAAACTTGAGAAGCTTTTTTCCACAATTACAACAGAAACAAGCAGAGCTGTTAGTAGTTTCAAGATAATTTACATATTGGGGAAGAAAGTCTTGTCAAGGAAGACAAACATAACTTAAAAACCAAGTACAATGACCTTCGATCTGCCCTTATCAACACTGAAGAAGCTATTCGATGCTTGCCTAAACAAACACAAAATAGTGTCGGATGCATTATTAATCACAAGGCCCAGAATCAAATCAGGTTGAAGGAAAACAAGCCACCTAGTTTTAATAAAGACCTGATTTGTACTAAGAATATAAGCAATAAACTGAATGATAGTAATGCAATCATAACCAATGCAGTCAAAGGAAATTCATTGGTCATAATGCACACTGACGAATACAATTCAAAAACACATGAATTCTTCACTACCAATAGCCTAATATTATCAGTTTAGACAAAGACCCAACCACAAAGTACCATAAAGTAATTAATAAGAAAATTAATGAAAGCAAAAATTTTATTAACAAAAACGTTAAAAACCACTTAAAAATGATGAAACCTTCAGTACCTAAATTAAAAGCACTACCTAAAAACCACAAACTCAACATCCTTATCAGACCTCTTGTAAATTTCACAACAGCACCTTCTTATAAAATAGCTAAGTTTCTCGAAAGGACCATTAAAAATAAAATTAACCTCGAATCTAATTATAACCTCATCAATACCATAGACCTTGTTAATAAAGTTAGTGATATCCCAATTAAACATGGATATAACTTGGCTTCCTTCGATATAGCAAACCTCTATACCAATGTACCCATAAATGAAACCCTGGTCATCCTCAAGAAAAACCTCATGTCTAACAGCAAACTTAGTAAGGAAGCCATATCTGAGTTATTAGAATTACTAAAACTATGTCTCCAACAAAAATACTTCCATTTTGATAACAAGATCTATTTACAAAGTGATGGCTTAGCAATGGGATCTCCTCTATCAGGAATAATGGCAGAGATATTTCTACATGAAATAAATAGAAACCAAATTCATTATGAATACCAACAACAAATATTACAATCAAATAATATATTACCATAGATACGGTGACGACATAATCTGCATGTTCAACGGCACCAGAAGACAATTAACCAATTTCAATAATTACTTAAACAATATCCATCTATCACTTACATCTCCAACAGCAATAGTTTGGAGAACACGGCTGATTTTGTAAACAAAACTGAAAACCTTAAAATTGCCCCAAATTATATAATTATTTCATTTGATGTGGTTAACATGTACCAACGTCCCGGTTGTCGAAACGATGAATATACTAAAAAACAACATCATCAATACCAATAAATTGCGTAAACAAGGTATAGAAGAATTAATGTTGTTTTTGCAGATAGTATTGGAACAAAATTACTTCAGTTTTGAAAATACCTTCTACACACAAACAGATGGCCTAGCCATGGGTTCACCGCTTTCCGGATTATTGGCTGACATCTATTTGAACTACTTTGAAAATAAGCACATACTTTCTAGTGTAAATAAGTACAAGCATAACATCATATTTTACAGTCGTTATGTCGATGACACGTTTGTAATTTTTAATGGCACTAATAGGCAGGCCGTGGGGTTATTGAACTATATGAATAATGTCAACCCCAAAATATAGTTCACACTGGAGATTGAAAATAATCAACAGCTCAACTTCCTAGACCTAACCATTGCAAAAACAACAGATAAGCTTGAATATAAAATATACCGGAAACCGACCACCACAGACGTCACTATTCACGCACTATCTCACCATCCTTACTCGCAGAAAATGGCAGCGTTTCACTGCTTCACTCACAGACTCCTTGCTGTCCCACTCAGCAAGATAGAATACCATAAAGAGATCAACATCATTAAACACATAGCTGTAGCAAACGGTCACAAGTGTTCCATAATAGACACATTGATAAAAAGCCATAGAAAAAGACTAAATAGAACGAACCCAATTAATGACATAACCAGAGACAACAAATACATTTCCTCAGAATACACCAGCCTCTTGCCTAATGTGTTGAACAACATTCTCAAGAAATGTAACATCACCCTTGCGCTCCGTACAAATAATAACATTTCTTCATCCCTTAAACGTAGAACAGACGCCCCCATTGAAGATAATTCTGGCGTTTACAAAATAAAATACCCTGAGTGCAACAAATATTACATTGGACAAACCGGGAGAAATTTCATAGACCGGTACAAAGAACACCTCCCCTGCAACAAAACCAACAAGTCAAACTACGCACGGACCAGGTGATTTTAAATCTAGTGTAGAAGCAATACACGTTTGCAAAAAAGGCAGGTTAATGAAAGCGAATGAGGAATTCGAGGTCTACAGAGCTTTCAAAAACAATCCAGATAACATCCTAAATGATCAACTTTCATTCCAATCGCATCGTTTTATATGACACAGTTTTAAATTATTTAAAAGCGCCCAACAGTGGTCGTTATTAGCCGGAATACTAGCTCAGGCCGGCAGTACTCCGACAGACATGACCGAGTGCACTACGGTGTAAGGCACGTTGAATTTTTTTGTGTTAGTGTATGTGTTGTGTATGTGTTGTTTTAATGTTTGACGTACTCATATGAGTGAAATAACTTATCTGATGATGGGGTCAAGACCTCGAAACTAGTCAAGAACAACTCTCTTGAAGTCACAAGACGGACCTACAAGGTAATTAATATATTATATTAAATAGCAATAGTTAATGGTTACAAAGCTAACATTGTGGATAATTGTGTTCGAAAACATAAATGAAAAACCTTAAGAAACCAAAAACCCTTGAACACATACAATAACACAATGTTATGTTTTGATTAATGCCTCACATTGTGAGCCAAATTACAATATACCTTTACGTTTTCAATAAAATTGCCCCACTTGTTGGGCGCCAAATTAAAATATAATGAGTTTTTTTATTAATAATGCCTCACGTTGTTGCTCCCAAATTACAATATAGGCTAAAGATTGATAATTATTTTTCTTTTTAATTTCAACAATCTAATGAATGATTAAACTGCAGACACAAGTTTACAAATGTTATCAATTGTTTATTAATTATTAAAGAGCCAAAAGATATAGATACAGTTTATATATATAACAAGTTAACTCAAACTAAAATGTTTTTAATTATTTTACAAAATTAATTGTCTTTTATAGCACTCTTATCTCGGGGGGTCAGTGCCAACTCTTCCCAATATTTTATGAACAGAATTAATTATCAAATAAACTTATTTACATATAAAGATTTGAAATAGAAATTGCAAAGTATGAATAGTACAATATGTAAAAAGGTGTAAATGTGTAAGTGTTTGTGTGTGTAATATTGAGGAAATTATAAATTATCTATAGTCCAATTCTCTTATTTAGTTTATATACAGATTATTTTAGTTTCAGAAGTTTGAATATAATAATATATGAGTTCTTTTACTTTGGAAAAGGGAATCAATAGATGTTTTTTAATGAGAGTATCACCAACTACATAGTTTAATGAATTAGATTTATCTCACCAAGTTTATAAAGTTCTCTTCTCGAGCGTAGTCGTTGGAAGAATTATTATTTTTATTTCACTTCACTATATACTAAAAAAAAGGTTATTTAACGAAGCACAGTTAATTATCAGTTTTATAATAGGTTGAAATCTTGCCGTATTTTGGAGAGGTCTAGTAGTACATCTGCTTCTTATGGAGTCTCAACAATTACTGAAATGGCTTGTTTTCCAATTTGGCTTCTTTTGGCTTTCAGGAAATGGTACATAAGGCCTGATAAATTTCACATCTTCTGGGGATTTAATTGTTATGTTAAATTTGGGTGTTTTTAAATATTGAGTGTTTGTTTTGTGTAATTTTAGTTAAATTTTGAGGTAGTTTAGTTTTACAAATAAGGTAGAATGAGAAAAGGAAAGAGAAATTGATTAAATAAAATATTAAATAAAAATACCTAAAATAGCTCCTTGTACAACTTATTCTTTAACATCTAAGTACCAGGAGACCGAGCTAAAGCTCGATTATAAGCAGGGCCTAGTTCGCTCACGTCAATAACTATTATTGCAAATTTCCGTGAACATCGTTTAGGTTAGGCCTATAACATTAAACAACTAAATAAAGGGTATGTTTATTTAGCAGAAGTATTTGTTGCCATGGTAACTATAAATAGATACAACATTAGGCTTACCTCTAATAAAATACAGTTTAAAAGAAAACAGATGATTATTGTAATGGCATTGAAAACATTTGCATCAGCTGTGCTTCGTTTAAAAGAAAACAGATGATTATTGTAATGACATTGAAAACATTTGCATCAGCTGTGCTTTGTATTGTTTAAAATGGACAAATTTCACTTTTTAATTTAATAAAAAGACGTAGAAAACTAATTTTCCCAGACTGGTGACCATTTCCAATCGATTTCTCGTGGCCAAAAGCCCCATATAAAATCAAAAAATCAAAAATCCTTAGACGGAGATTCCAGATCCATTTAGCAGACAGACAATTATCTCTCGCTTTAGAAGATAAGATATTTACAACTAAAATTATACATTTAGCACTTTAAACTTGGTTCCGTGAAGATACGTGTAGTCACGTGATCGTGGGCGGAGCCTAACAAATATGTCTTACTTCGTTTTTAAGCGATATCTGAGATTCAGGTTACCTTTGACTAATTTTATCGGTTTAATGGTACTTCTTTGGGGATTTTCATAAAGACATTTTACATTCAGAATTTTTCGTTCTATTTGATGGTAGTGTTACTTTTTTAATTTGAAACTTGGTCGTTGGGATTGATTTTTGATTTCTGACGTGGCCTAGGTTTTTGTAGATCGGCCTAGTTTCGGTTGGATTTAAAATGTGAATTTCGGTCAATTGCTTTGTTATTGTACTGATATTATAATTTTGATGGATTATTCGATTAATTTCAATATATTTTGATGTAGGAAAGAGATAGATACGAGGTCGGGAAATAATTTTAATTATACAAAATGTTGTCGAAAGTCGGGTATTCCAATGTTATTAATTTCTTGTTTACGATCCTGCCCGCTAGATGTCGTTGGTTCAGATTATACATGAATGAATTTCCACTGCTGGTTTTTCTGTCTCTCTTGCACTCATGCGTGTTTAGTTTAGAACGACTTTATTTCTTATCCATTTGATTGATTATTACTACGGAAGGATATTTTGAATTGTTACACACAGCACAAATTCCACCCAAACCAAAATTTGTGTCCATGAAATATAGCAGCTACCTTGAACATCATATCCGAAAAGTTTTTAGAGAAATAGAGTATACAATAGCACACAGAACTTCTGGAAGCCTAAACCACATTTTTAATTCTAACACCAATATTGTTACCAACGATCCATTTACAAAATGCGGTGTATATAAACTACTTTGCGATGATTGCAATAAACAATATATTGGTCAAACTGGAAGGAGCTTTAAAATTAGGTTTAAGGAACATTTACCGCATAATAACCTATCAAAAATAAGCTCTAATTATGCTGAACACCTGATAGACAACGACCATAATTACACAGACATCGATAGTAATCTGGAAGTCATTCACATCCTAAATAAAGGCAGGACTATGGATGTATTAGAGGAATACCAAATATATAAACAATTCAAAACTAACCCAGATAGTTTGTTGAATGGTAAATTGAACTTTGCATCTAACTGCCTATATGACACTCTTGCTTCATTAGATAAGAATGCCAAGGATTGTGGTTTATAGCCTGTCAGTAAGACAAATTATATAATCTCTCAGTGAACAGTTGACCACCACAATAGTAAGATGTGGCCATATTACTTAAGCACTACTTTGTTTTATTTTCGACTTGTACTGCAGTACCAATTTTTATGTTTATTTATTTCTGTGTAATGCGTATCAGTGTAATGTGTATATGTGTTTTTTTCATCTGATGATGGTATATGTTGTACCGAAACAGCTGTTATGAAATACTAATAAATACCAAAATACAAGATTGCTACTTGACGTAAGAACATAGTATAAACTTATATAAAGCAATCATAAGGCATAATGGAATTAACGATGAATGCATTGTCCTTCCTCTCCTCCAGAACAGCATAGCTGGAATTTCCGCTTCCTTCTGCTGAATCCATTTTTCATGGACAACATAGAGTAGGCCTACTGCTGCTAGGCACCAGATTTTTGTAACAAGTCATATAACAGTTTTGTGTCTTTGAAGTTAATCTGTGATCACGCACAGAGCACCATTACGAGTCTTTTCATTTGTGCAATCATCTTGTTCTTTAATTTTGAACTCCCACTGTTTATCTATGTTCTGATATTACTAATTGATTTATTTTTTAATCTGTGCTCTTGTTATTGCAATATTATAGGTTAGGTTGAAAGTAAATTCCTTTTAGCAAATTGCTGATGCATTATTCCCATACCCCAAAGAAAGTGTTACTTAATACCCCAGGTGCATACTTAGCCACACCCAACATTTCCTTTCCAGCATTCATCCTTCTCTGTTTCTCATAAAATTGTTTTTCATCATGGTCCTTCAAAAATGTCTATCCGTTGGTTTTAAAGCATTTGGCTACTATTAAAAACATGGTTAAGTTCTTGCATTGTACTTTACATAAATACTAAAATTTTAAACATGCATTTGTTTAGATTATTAAATATAAGCTTAGCTAAACTAAGTACTGAAATTTCATAAAATTTTAATTTGTATATAATTTAATCATGTAATAAAATTTTGTTACTGTACAGAAATTCCTAATTTTGAAGAGACAGTAGATGTGCCAAAATATCAAAAACCTTATAAAGAAAGTAGTAGATCGATGATTGGACATAAATATTCGGTTGACGAGGGTGAATATATTGCCAAAGCGACAGTACAATATCCTCTAGATGATTACAAAAGCGCTACTAACTTTATGTATGTGAGTATTAAATCATTCACAACTTTTAGTGGTGTACTAATAAATCAATATATTTTTCATGATAAAGCATTATTGGTATATTTCTTTACTACAGGGCTACAAATACAGTAGGCCTATGTACAGGGCCGGTTTTAGAGGAATTGATGCCCGGGGCATACATGAAATAATACGCCCTTTACTATTATTTTAGAAAATGTTTCCAAATTTTGTTTAAGAGATTTAAGAGGAATATGATCAAAGTTGCCGGAATACAATGAAATACTTTATATTTTTACAAATTTTTCTCGCTTGTGACTTGTGAGATTCAACTTTTGTAATTAAAGAGTTTTTCTGACGTATTAAAATATTATTACATGAAATTCTCTTTACGAGCTTTGGCCTGTGCAAATTGCTCGATTGTTTTGGACAGATCAAGCTGTTGTTTTGGACTACCTATTTCGTTTTCAATCGACAACTAAGTTTAGTTTGACTTATTTCACAAAATTAGATCAAACGGATAAAACATCTCATGCATTCAACCTATACATGCCTACCGGCCTAGAAAGTTGGTCAACGCTTAGTGAAACCGTGAGAACTCGCCGTTTAGAATTTAACAAATCTGTATTTCCCACGACTGTACGAATAGAATCGTAACAGAAATGTGTTTAGTTTAGTGTACTTTCAAAAAAAGCAACATGTAAAAAGTGCTACCAAACAGTAGCCCTTTTGTAGAAATATAATAAAATTTAAGAAAGTTAAATTAATACATTTTGAAGTAAATTTCAAATTGACAAACTATATAGGTGTTCAATAATCTTTTTGAAAAATGAAATATAATAGAAATCGAGTAAAATATAAGGCGTCTATCGGAAATAATCGCTCCCCAAAATTTGGCGCCCCCTAAAAATTGTCGCCCTCTAAAACCAGCCCTGCCTATGTATTCCTGTTTGCGAATAAATTTATGAAGCAATTATAATAAAATATTATCAGACTTATATAAAAATACAAATTACCAGCATTAAATTAGTAATATTTAGATTTTATATCAAAATTCACAAAGAAAACGACAAGACGAAATTAATGTTTAGTCAAATTAGAAATTAAGCAAACTCAATTTAACTTAATAATAATTGTAAAATTAATGATGACAGTATTTAGGCCAAATAAAAAATCAAATGTGTTATGTAAGTCGGCTTAATGTAAAGTAATATTTCATTAGCAAATATTAAGAATCTAAAAGAATAAAGATAATCTTAGAAAACAGTTACTTCAGTACTATAATCGGAACGTCATTCATTGCCAACCTATTTGTTAATGGGATAGTATTTGATCAATGAATGAAACAGATTCAATTGGAACATGAATTTAAGTTAAAGTCATATTTGTTATGAAATCCCATGTGGAAACCAAAGAATCAACATTATGTTCACGACCATGAAATTAGTCGGGTGGGAGAAATGTCGGTTTTGCCAAGTCGTGCTGTAATTATTTCTACAACTTACACCCGCCATGTAAAGTTTATTTTTCAAACGGCAGCAAATAATTAACAAAAACCTAAATGGTAATTTAATTCAAAACCGCAGTGTATTGAATTTTTCACCAAGCGAGGATTTTTTTGTTTTTGGTCAGCAAGATTTTGTCTGTGACAAAGTTGTAAAAAATCTTATGAATCAAATTTTTTATTCGAAACTTTTTTTATGAGATTCTTAGTTTAGTTTGTTCTTGTATGAATCAAGAATAAAGACACGCACGCGGGCACTCGGCGAGAACCATAGTTCGTTGCCTTGCGCAATGTTGCTGTTTATAATCAAGAGTAAAAAACAAATCATTTTAATGTTTATAGAGAACATTTGCATTTCCTTTACATATTATATGATGATAATACCATGATTTTTTGTTTGTTTAAGCCATAATTCCACTAATTTTTTTTCTTGCATAATTAATACAATTCCAACAATGCTTTTTAATTAATACCTACAGCGAACTACCGCATCCCACGTGGGAATAAGAAACTTAGGTTACATTTAAATAACAATTAAATCATTGATATTTAGACTTTTGTCTGTAGATTCTGTCTTTTGGCGAGTAACTTTGCATAATTTATTAGCGTTTCTTTCTTTCAGTCTATTAATAGCTAGCAACAAAAAAAGTAAAAGAACTCATGTTTCTCAACATGAATATTAACACTAGTTTATATTATTATTAAATTTTAATGCAAAAAATATTTTTAGTTTTTTAGTGTAAAAATATTTTGTTTTTAGGCTCTTGGACTTGGCAACAATGCATGGGTAGTGTTGCTGGTTCTTGCTTGGAGATAGGCGAATCTCGACCTTCCGTCACTAGACTAGTTCCATATCTGGCAACACCGCCACTTCTCTCACCTAATTTCATGGCCGCGATTATAGTTTAAATTATTAAGAATTATTCTATTTTAGAATTGTGGATGGTACTGTACCATATTATTATCTTTAAATTTTTTCAATGTTACCGTTAGAAAATGAAATTACATCTAGGCAATGATGAGTATAGTTTTATACCCAAAAGACGAGGTATATAACATGGTTTTTCTAAAATATTTAACAAACATAAGTAAACAATTAAAATGCACCACAATATATGTTTATTTCCAAATGCAAAATTAATATCAAATCAATTTAAAGTAAAGAAGATTTTCGATCAAATGAGTGTTCTAGAGGAGATGACGCAGCAGAATACTACTGGCGAATTAACTATAAATTTTGGACAAAAGCTAACAATTATTATTGACAATGATTTAAATTCAGTGAACTTTCAAAGGAACTATAAATAATTAGAACAATGTCATCCATTTAAAAACTATCTACCACACATTTTTAGATCTTAAACTTTTTATAAAATTTAATTAATACTAAATGCACCTTGTTATTCTAGCTAGCATGATTATCCCTCGTTGAAGTGTACATAATTATGATTTAAAAAGTTCAAACTCTATTGCAAGTTAGCTGTGGCAAATGCAAATTAAATTTTAAAACCATTTAACTATCGTTATTTAAAATTAATCAAACCACAGAATTTTGAGAAACGAATTATTATTTTATTGTTGTAAATCAATGCATTATAACTTATCTTAACCCGAAATCTATATTACTAAAAGTGAATTAAATTCAAATGTAAGTTTTCTTATTTACAGAGTATTTCATTTTAGTTGTGTAAGTTATTGATTTCACATTGTTTTTTATAATTAGTTATAAGAAAACAAAGTCAAGGTTGTTTTTTTTTTTGTATAGTTACTCACTATCTAATTATTAGTTACTTTATTGGTTTCTTTATAAATAGGATCATGATGCTGGTCTTTGATGGAACCTTAAATAATGAAGTCATTATTGGAAAATTGTTTTTATACAGAAATATACAGAGTGTAAAATAAGTTGTAATAGACCTCGATATAATTTAAATGGATTGCTATATCACTACCATACCTATTCATCTTTCCTGGTGTTTAAGAGGGGCTAAAGTGTTCATATTTTGAAAGGGGGAAAACTGTTCAACTTTCACTTTTTGAATGGCAACTCCTATATCGTGATATATCATTAGAAAGCCCTTTAAAAACCATGAATTTCTGAGATAAGAAAATAAAACTCAGCTAACGCATTCGTTCGGTCACTAAATAATGTTATTTTGTAAGTTATTTTTATAAATTTATATTATTTAAAAGACGCAAAGAGATATGCAAAATCTGATCTAGTTACAGTTATTCACCTTAGAAATCCTATTTACAAAATGCCCTTCCCCGTCCACCACTCCATCTCAAAAATTTGTAATGGATATAAATACATAGCTTGTGATACATCAAGTTGAAGCCCTTAAATATATGGTAAGAATCGGTAAGAATAATAAAAATCAGCTAAACGTTTGTTTGCTACGAATGTATTTTAGTTTTGCAGGTCACAATAAATAATTTAAAAATTTATTATTAACGTTATTTTTCTATTACTGCTAGATCTTATATATAAGCTCATAACATGTATGTAGGAGCCAAGGATACTCAGACTGCATATGATGGCTGTTCACTGCATCAGAGGCGATCCCTATCTGATGGCGAATTCACTATTGAAATTAACAGAGTTAACATTGATAATCAATGGGTGGTGCTGTATAACCCTCTCCTATGACGTACCTTCATGGCTGACTTCAACGTAGAACAGTGAAACTCTGAAATCTATGAAGAACATATACAAGTACATCAATAAAAGCAGTGATAAAGTAGCATTCATCTTAGTGAACAAGTGTTATTAGATTTTCAGTATAAAGCAGGACGCTACATCAGTACTGAGGCTGCTTGAAGAATCTTATGCTTCTCCATCCATGAGAGTTTTCCCCATTTGATAGGGCATCTTTCTGTTCATCTTGAGATCGGAGAGTTTGTCTTACAGCTAATAAAGCCACTGAGTTCAAAACCCTTCTAAAATTACACTTCTGCCATTTCTTTTATCAATGTTTCTGATTATTTTACAAGAGCTGAATTTTTGGTTATGTATGGATAAACTTCAAGGAAGTTCACCTGAAGAAAACAAGGAAAGTCATTTGGGTTGTTAGAGGGAGATGCTCACTGGGACTGGACTTTAACCCTTTGCGATCGGATAGTGTATGTATAAGTTCTTTTTATCGGCCGAGTGGCTAGTTGTACTGGCCTCGGCCATTTGCGCAACTATTCGGATTTAATTCCACATCAGTGTTCCTGCCGCTCGGATGGCCAGTGGTCAAGAAACATATGTTGCATTTTAACAATATATTTTTGTGTTTTATTGTGACGAAAAACTAAATAGCAAGAGGCGCCTGACCTATCAACTGTCGGGTGGCAAAACTGTTTGTAGCGACAGACGACGAGGGAAAGAAAGGAAAAGAACAGTTTTCTTTTTTAAATCATGCTCAAATAATCCTGGACTCCATATCGGTGAATGTTTCGAAAAATATCATAGTGTACAAAAATTTAAATGTTTTAAAATAAAAAACTGACAAAGTGTTTGCTTAAGTTGTAAATGTACGCGATTTTTGTATAGTTAGTTAATTAGGCGTTATTTTCATTTTTAACTTTCAACCTATGATTTTGTTTAGTTCAGTATCTTATTTGTTTGTGTATATTAAAATATTTGTTAAAATGGAATGGGTAGTGTTTTTTAAAATTTAAATACCGTCTGTAAAAATCGCATCCAGTGGTAAATATAATTCCGACCTCGTGGGAAGAAGCTGCTATGACACGGAGATGGTACTGGCTACGCGAGCGGCAGAAACAACTCGTGTCGAAACAATTCCGTACTGTCCACGACAAGGACGTGCTAGTACGACTGGCCAACTGAGCGCAAAGGGTTAATTAAAAAAGCCGCTATTTCTGACCCTCCATGATAAGTCTGGGAACTTTTCACTGTTTCTTAGTATTTTGTCAATGAAAAAAAAATACTTCCTCTGTCATAGCAGCAACTTTGTAGGACAGTGAAAAGTAAGCAAATTCTGTCTTCAAGCTTCCCTCTCATCTTGAATCAGGAGTTACTGAGACCCTTTGTGCAACATTTCAAATCAGAGCGATACAGCACAGGGAGTGCAATTTGATTGTTTGGGATTGCAAACAATACCAAATACCAGATAAACCTTTTAATCTTTATTAATCTTTTATTTGACAAATATTACATTTATATAAGGCATGTCATATGACACAGTGATAACTTAAAAGTAGCCATGTAATATATTAAGGTACAATTATTAATTGTAAATATATATATATTAATTGATACTCAAGCATTATTAAAAAGTGAATACAATTAAAGTTAATTATGACAACAAAAATACACACACAACAATTTAATACAGTAGAACCTCGATTATCCGAGATAATGTGGACCGAGGATAACGCGGATAACACGGACTTTGCCAAAAATCGAGAAGGAAACGTATGGTAAATTGGTGAAATCAATAAAAACGTGTTCAAAGATGTGAAAACTCAATCAATATAATTTGAACAACTTACCGTCGTCAGTAGTCAAATTTGCCGTATGTACACGACGGCCGTTTCGGCTATTCAGTCATTATCAAGTGGTTTGGAGGAAATCCTCCGTTGTCATGGAACACTTAACACATAACACAAAATTCACAAAACATTTTAAATAATTTAAAAATCACATTTGTCAAAAACATGTCCGGTGGGCCCACTGTTTCGCACTGAAAATGTGTACATACGACTTCTGACGACGGTAAGTTGTTAAAATTATATTGATTTATAACAGTAGTCGGAATGGCGAATAACAAAATAAATAAACGGTACTAGGAACTGGCACATACTTTCTCACAAATACATTTAAATTACTAAACAGATTCACTGTGACTTGTAGGGTGTGGTAGGAGAGTTTTTTTATTAAAGTTTGAGATTAACTAATAAATATTATTATTATTATTATCTAGAGAGAAAACTATTCGATTGATTTCGAAAAAATTTCCACCAAACACGTCAATTAGGTCTTTATAGATGCATGTAAAAAGGTTTCGAATTTTTTTTTAAAACATCCCGCTTTTTGGCCAAAAAACCCTAAAAAATCAGTTATTATTATTATTATTAGCTAAACGAGAATTTTTAGAAAGATGCGGGTTTTTGTATATGGTAGGGCACATTAAAGGCTACAAATAAGCCAAATTTGATCAAAATCGTTAGAGCCGTTTTTTTATAAAAAAATAATAACTGATTTTTGGGGGGTTTTTTGACCAAAAAGGGGGTTGTTTTTCAAAAAAATTCAAAACCTTTTTTCGTGCATCTATACAGGCCTACTGGACATGTCTGGTGCAAATTTGGTTGAAATCAATCGAATAGTTTTCACTCTAGCTTTGTATACTTTTATTAAAGTAGGCGATTAACTAATAAATATTATTATTATTTGCTAGAGAAAAAACTATTCGATCGATTTCGAACAAATTTGCATCCAACACGTCAATTAGGTCTTTATAGAGGCACGTAAAAAGGTTTTGAAAAATTTTGAAAAACAACCCCCTTTATGGCCAAAAAATCCCCAAAAATCAGTTATTGTTATTATTATTAGCTAAACGAGAATTTTTAGAAAGATGCGGGTTTTTGTATATGGTAGGGCACATTAAAAGCTACAAATAAGCCAAATTTTATCAAAATCGTTAGAGCCGTTTTTTTATAAAAAAAATTACAGATTTTTTGGGGGTTTTTTGGCCAAAAAGGGGGTTGTTTTTCAAAATTGTTTAAAACCATTTTTCGTGCATCTATACAGGCGTAATGGGCATGTCTTGTGCAAATTTGGTTGAAATCGATCGAATAGTTTTCTCTCTAGCTTTGTATACATACATACATACAGACATACAGACATACATACAGACATACAGACAGACATTTTGTAAAAACCACTTTTTTGGGCTCAGGGGGTCCCAAAACGGATATTTCCACAAAAATCTCAACATCGATTTTTTTTGCGATCACTATACTTTCTCTATAACTATAGTATAGTGAGAAAGTAATAAATGAAAACTCAATTATGAAATGAAAAACTAACATTCAAACAAAAATAAAATACAAATAAAAAATGATAGAAAGACATACATAGGCTACTGTACATGTTCCAGTTAACAACATTATTTCTTGAAGAAGTCTGTAAGTTAGTGTTTTCTGTTTAACGGAACTCACTCGATTGTGCGCCGTTTCTATTTTTACACTGCTGGAACTTGTTTACACTGCATATTGCCATAACACAGCGAGTTTAAGTTTTATTGAATAACGTGACATTTAGTGAAAAAGCATTAACAAAATTGTATCGATGATTAGCAAAACATCGGAATTACTGTATTGTACAGTATTTAATGATGATTAAATCTGTATGCTTTATTTACCAGAACCATTTTTGACGAAACAGTATGCGACTAATGTAAGTACAGTGCAGTAGATTTGCCGCTATATGCGGATTTCACTTTGCGGGGTTATTTTAACGTATGTGTCTATAGCAAACCGAACTTCCGAACTTTTATTTTTGACTAGCTCGGATAACCCCGATTTCGATTAGTCGGGCTCGAATAATCGCGGCTCTACCATAGGCCTATCTACAATGCTTCTTTTTCTATCCATTGATATGACATTAGCCAATAAAATTCATTACATCTGTTATGTTCTCATTTATGGAATAAAACATTTTAAGAAGCAGCAAAGATTTCACCTTCATTCAAGTTATGTCAATGGAGTGTTACATCAAGTATGATTGTTGAGTGCTACATTGAAGTGTAAATACAATGTATATATTATTTAAATTTACAGTAGAAATAACTTTCATTATTATTCCTATTTTGTGTAATCTTTAAATGATGATTTCAGTGCTACTTTAATTTGAAATTAGAAAAAATACAAATTATTATTGCTGGTGGTCATGAAAGGACATCTAACTTTAAGAAAGATATAATACTTGATGTAAGTAAGTCAATCAATCCTAACGAAAGAGAAAATAAATCGTCACTCACATTTTCTTGGTCTTGTGTACCCAAAATAAATGACCCAGTGTGTAATGGAACTCCAAGTACAGGTATTGTTAATCTACTTTATGTTTACATTACTTTCATTTATATAAAAAGAAATGTATACATTATTAGACACAGCTACAGCCCCTGAGCTAAACTTTTATCAATGGTCTAGTGGCTATTGTCTTGTATCGATGTAAGCTAGGAAAAATTTAAGTTATTTGACTTGAAATGTGATTTTGTAATTGTTTACATGGTGCAACTTCCATACAATTTCTACATAGTTTTACATTTTACGATCTCTTTACCTCAAAACCATAGTCAATGCAAAAGATTATGTAATGCTACATATTTATTTCTATGTTTGTATATCTACATCACTTTTGAACATGATAACTTATGTAATTTTTTTTACAAATTACTTCCAAACTGATACACAAAATATGTATGTGGAAAATCTCAGTTGAGTTTGGTATTGGACAAAATCAGACCAAGGGGAAGGTTTTTTAAAACAGAAAAATCACTGTAAATTCCTTATAAGTTATTAACCTACTAAGAGTAATATAAAAAAATGGTTTGGTGGAAAAATTAGGGGTTAAAGACCAACAAATTCATAACTCTCTTAGCATGGACATAAGCAAATCCATACGAGGTTATTGTAAACAATATCTAAAACTTTTGTATTGAACATTTTTTGATTCAACAAACCTTTACTGAAACGAGTGACTAAAATTAACTCACAGAACAACAAATACATCACCCTTAGTATACTTAATATGGGCCAGTTTAAACCCTAGAACCGGCAGACGGTACATAATGTACCGTCCGTCACTCCAACACATTTGTAACGAGTGATTGTATTGAATATTTGACCCACTAAAAATCTTCCAATCTCAAAAAGACAAACACCATTGGAAAAGTAATGTTTCAAACTTAAATTTTTGTATTTACAATTTCTTTCTAAAACTTATATTTACATACGTAATCATCGTTGCAGTTTATTAGTTTTCTACAAATCAATCGGCGCCCGAAAATTCATACAAAACATAACGAAATAACTCAAATTTCGTCAATCTCTAAAGCCTGCCCAGTAGGTTTTCTTAGTTAAACCTATGTATCGATGGATTCATCACAATTTCCCCTACCCAAAACTTCCACCCAATTAAAAATCGGACAAATAGTTCTCAAGTTGTGGGGCGTTTTGTAGACCCTTGCATTGGTCAGTTTTCCAACCAATAAACAACATTATTTATTTCACTTGATATCTGTGTGACCACAATCGTTTTTTAGAGATATTTTCGTATCTTTGTGAACATAATGCTTCAAGCTAACTTTCCCTGTAAACCAAATATGTTATATTTGAACAGTTTATTGTGTAGGACCGTGGGAAAAAAAAACTGCTACGGTCCAACGTTTGAATCTGAAGCCTAACAGACTTTTACAACACAGCTAGACATAGGAGTTTGTGAGCGCATCGTGTATAGCGTGAACGGGCGAGAGATTTCTACATTTTTTCTCTCTTTTGTTATTCAAATAATTCTAAGTCAAACACTTTTAGGCAAAGATAATTTACAAGTATACAGTTCAATTCTTTGATTTATTCTCTACACATTAGGGTTAAACTTGATTGAATACTTCTAAATATTACCAAAAACTTTAGTCAACATTTTTTTTTTAACTGCAACCTTTAGAATAAGAGTTCAAAAAATGCATCAGATGTCGTCAGATATTAATACTTTAAGCTGCTCCGTTTGATATCATTCTGAGATACGTCTCAGATGTGTTACGAAGACATCGGCTATGTATTAATACATACGTTCAGTGTGAAGTGGCCTTAAGTCTTAAATTTTTTAACTCCCAGTCAAGCCTATGCTTAACTCTCGTACTGTCAGTCTGCTTAAATTGAGCAGTCACAGAGCTTGGCATAAGTGGCAAACTGCTTAATTGACAACTCTACTTGTATTGAATATTTCACCCAATAAAAATCATGCAATCACAATAAAACAATAACCGTTGGGAAGGAAATGATTTAAACTTTAATTTTTGTATTTAAAAATTTGTTCTAAAACGTATATTTACATATGTAATCATCGTTTTAAAATTGCAATAAAAAAGATAAACGCTGCACGTGAAAACATAAAGAAATTACTCAACTTTGTCACTTCTCTAAGGCTCAATATCGTTTGACAGAACTATTTTGAAATTAATATAAGTTATTGACTTTTGGATTCATCAAGATTTTAACTTTCTAAAACTGCCTTCCAATCACTCGTCACTCTTATAGTTTCGAAAATATAGTTTTCAACCAATCAGAAAGAGCACATTTTGCAATCGATATATTTGTTACAATTCGTTATATTTGTATAGATATATTTGTGTAGATATGTTTTATCGATTTGTAGAGAAAACTTCAACCTTTCGTTTCATGAAAAGTAAAGCACATTTACTGTTACAATTTTATTCGTTCAGTCGTTTGAAATACAGACATTTGTTGATTACAGTACGCACATTGCCTACGGTCTCGCTATGGTTTGTCCAACTGTTTAGACCGGCACGGTATATGTATAGGCTGGGTCCATGAGATGTTTTATCAGTTTTGTGATGCAAGTAAAGTACGTTTATAAAATAAGAATTTACAAGTATACAGTTCAATTTTATGATATAAGGGGGATTCATGCAACCTGTGTTAAGTATTGTAAACGTTGTAAGTGCGGTAAAATCGAGAAACTCGTTTGACAGAAGTGTGCTATTTAGAGTCGATATCACACTCGACTTTACAATGGTCTGGGGTCCTGTAAACCAGTGGGAACGTCGTAAAACTCTTGGGGAAGGTAATTTGAGGTTTTCAGCTTGAATCAACAAAACAGGTTGTTTGTTATAATTTTGTGTTTTCCTTGTTCTTGTTTTATTTGAGATGGAAAATAATAATAATAATTTCGAATCCAAGAAAAGAATTTGGAAGGAACCGGGGAAACGATGGAGCAAAGAAAATAAACATTTTCTCCTATCTTTAATTTCCGGGAATCCGACGAAGTTAGAGATAATTTTCTTTCTTTTTTTACTTTCTTGTTGACCCTCTATCTGGCAGTTGAATATTTCTATACTGGCAGGCACATTTTTACTACTAGAACACATTTTCATCTAAAAACCTATCTAAACCATTTTAGTAAAGTACATTTATACATTTTCGTGTTCAGAAAAGTGCAGAGAACATTTCTGTGTATTTGATTTTGTTTGCACAAATATGTTAGCAAAAAGGAACCAAAAAGAGGCCTAATCTTGTTATAAATATAAAAAAAATGTAATATATACATTATTTAGTAAGTAGGGAAGAAAATCTCTTTTACAAACTAAAGAATATGGTTAAGAGGCATATTCTAAACTTTAGTGATTTAGCCTAGATCAGGAAAACACAAAATATGTTTCCAAAAAATGCAGAAAATGAGGCCTAATTTTATCTAAAATATAATTCTCAAATTATAAAGTGCGTACGGTATTACAGTTTCAGTCTAAAGAACTGTAAAAAGAGGGATGTAATCAAAATAATGTCCTAATAAACTATATATACCAAATCAATCTTTAGAATGTTCAGAGTACAGTAATACATAAAAATATAACAAGTAATTCTTATTTTCTAAAAAGAACCCCTATGAATGAACCCATTTCATATTAATTACTATGCCAGTAATAAATTACTCAGGTATAATATTCTTCAATTTATTATTTTTCGGGTAGTAGGGCCTACAGTAATTTCTGGAACCTCGGAGGGGACAAGGCTGCAGCGTATCCTGGACATATTTTTACTGTCATTTTTTTGTTATTAGAAATCCTTCTTTACAAAATAAATAAAAAATATATCGATTAATTATCAAAATGGTGTTTTTATTTCCAATCAAATTGAACAATTATATGAGGAGGACTTTCCCTTTCTACTTGTCTTTGGTGTTTCAATTAAAAGTTATTTATTTGATCAAGCACACAAACTCACAAAACCTGAACAAGGTCAACCTTACTTTAGCAAATAACACATTTGCACAAGGGGTCCTTCATTCAAAATTCAAATAGCAGTTTACCATTTTAACACATTAAGCATTTACAACAGGTTGCATGAATTCCCCTATAATATTCTTTATACTTTGTTATAATAATATTTCATTTTTGGGCAAAAAATATATTCCTAAATTACTATTCAAACTAGGCCTAGTTTTGTTGTAGCAGTCTTGTAGTAGGAACATAAAAACTAGTGTTTTCAAAAAAAGAAAAATGTTTACTACTTTTTATGTACGTAGGCCTAAAGTTAAACTTTTTCCTTTCATTACTGAACGTTTTTTGTTTTTGAGCTAGTAACTTTATAAATTTTACACCAATCAATTTTTTACTGGCATATATATGAATTCTTTGAACCTCTACAAAAAAACTACGGGACACTTTTGGATACTTTTTATAATTACTATATTTGAAGGCGATGATAACCACCTAGGTTTTTCGCCTTTAAAAACCAAAAAAAAAAAATTACTATATTTGGTGAATTTTTGAAATTGGTATCTAGTAAACTATAAATCTGACTGCAAACTTTAAATAGGAAAGGAAACTTTCCTTGTTTTTTGAGAAATTAAAAAATATGTAGTTAAAATATTTGTAAATGGCTACCGTTTTCCAATATGGCGGTCAACTTTCGAATTTTTTTAGAACACCTTATATGTTATGATGATTTTGGATTTCACAAGTTTAACCTACACTTTCTCAATCAATCAATTATACGAATGAATCACTATTTCGTCTGTGAAGTATCTTTTTAAATGGACCCTCGGTGGTCCGGCTTTTTCCTAAATCTGGCCTACAGGTGGCCACATTAAGCCGGACTAGTGAGGTTGTACTGTACATTCAATGTAAGATGTAATCTATGCCATTAATAGTGATTGTTATTAAGCTATGCATATGACATACTTGCATAACATGCAGAGTAATTGCCACAAACAGATTTTATAATAATTGTAATTTGTTGTATTATATGTTATGTCTAGACACGAAATATATTATACATGGACCATTCGAGATTGGCAAGAATTACTCATTTACGGTAACTGCAAATTCTAAAGATAAGCCCTCCGATGATATTAAGTTGAGTACAACACAAATAGTTTACATGGTAGAAACTGATATTAATTCTTTATTAATAAGGTAAGTCATGGTTTTAAAATGTTTTATACAGTAGAGCGTCGATAATCCGGATTAATTGTGACCGGACCCTGTCCGGATTATCAAAATGTCCGAATTTTCGAAAAGAAAAAAAAATTTGTTTAAGTTCATATCAAAAATAAAACTTGATAAAACTGTTAATAATTCACTTTAGTGGTTAAATAATATGTAATGTACAATACAGTATATATGTACTTACAGAATACTAAACAGTTCATACATTGCTAGAGCTTTTAAATAAGTCTATTATTGATTTTTGAACTACAGAAGTGGTTCGCTTTAGTAAGTAACGCAAACGATTGGCGATAGAAGTTAAAGTACAATTTAATAAGCACAGAAAACAATACAGTACAGGTGTAGTAACAGCGTATGTAGTCAAGAGACGCAACTAACAAAGAAATCACGGGAAGCGGCAGGTTTTCAGGTACATAGTCAGACTTGTTGTTTACCCCTCCCTCCTACCCTACTATGAGCAGAATACCCTTGCATTGTTTTGTGGCAGTAAGACGACCCCGCCCAGACTGTCGCATCAATGCTTTTGTTTGACAAAAATTTTTATGTTTGTACAGTATTCACGTCAACTTGTTTTCTTTTCTTTTTTTTTCGCCGGAATTGAATCCGGATTATCGACGGTCCGGATTTTTGACGTCCGGATTATTGACGCTCTACTGTATTTATAAAGTGTATAAAATGGTTATGATTGATGGTTTTTATTAATTTTGTTTAGAGATAAATGTTTATTTAAAATGTTCATTTGCTGGTTGCACAAATTTATTGTATGTTCACAAAGCACACAATATGGTACTAATTCTTAAATTGTATGCAAGTTACAAAATAACAGCAGTTCATTGAGACTTGGTCAAACAGAATGTGGACTGCTTGAGCTGTCAGAGGTGACCATAATCCGCAGTTGTCTGCTAATGTCAAAAACCAAACTGTGTGACATTTAACCCTAGAACTGGCATGGTTAAAGCTCAAATTGAAAAGCCCGTTTATAGCGCTTTGCAAGCATATTTTTAAAAATTCGCCAAAAATAGTAAATGAACCCCAATCCAAAAGTGTTCCATAGCTTTTTTGTAGAAGAAACTTCAAAGAATTCAAATATGCCACTAAAAATTAGTTTCTTTTGAAATTGTAAAAGTTGTTAGCTTAGAAAGCGAAAAATGTTCAGAAACGGAAGGAAAAAAAAGAACTTTATGCCTACATAAAAAATAGTAAAACATTTTTGTAATTTTTTTCAAAATACACAAAAGTTTTATAATTTAGTTCTAAATAGAAATATGTAAAAATATATTTCAATTTCACAAATTTTAGTTCAAAATAACATTTTGAACGTTTTTACTACATAACCTGCAAATCTTGACTAATTTCAAGTGACTAGCCTACGCCAACATATTTTTTACCAAACAATGTTTTTTTTATACCAAAAATTCGAGAATGAAATGTAGAATCGAATAGCATTCTACCCAGTTTCAAATAACTTTACATTTTGTAATGAAAATTCAAAAACCTCAAATCGGCAATAACCTAAAACTTAAATTTCTATAGCCTATGTTATTTATAAACTTACCGTTTTATTACAACACCGTTATAAGCCTAATTTCACTCAAACACAATCTACACTTATTTATTTATAACTAAAACACAATATAACATTATTTTATAAACTGTAATAACCATAAAATAACACAAAACAAATGTCAACAAATGAAGTCAACTAGACGGCTGGCGTTCAATGAATTGTGTTCGCTTGTAAAGCTTTGTTATACCAACCTATGAGATCTAAATGTATAGAATTTTACATAGATAAAAACTGTGAAGATTTCTGTTTATAACCATATATTGTACATTTTAGGGATATATCGAATAAGACTGTAAGAATCGATTCTAAACAGGCTTGCGTATTGGCCAAATATATATGACCAATTACAAGCTTTTACCGTATATCCTATAGAACAGCTGTTTTCAGAGTAACATGTGATTTGAAGACACAGTTTGAAACAGAATCGTCTGCTAAATTCAATCCTGTAATGATCTTCTTCATAAATAACTTCTGTGAGGAATTACAGACC
>JAGFPH010000291.1:186707-217265 GCA_018207615.1 Philaenus spumarius | reverse complement strand
ATAAATTAAATAATAAGGTAACCTGAAAATGGTAATTTGAATTATAACAAGTGAAATATTGTTGTAAGTGAGGCAGAGACAATACAATAATGACATATTGGCCTAATATAGTTTGAATACTTATAAGATATTTTACCGTACATAACTGCGATTGACGTCTGAAACTTATGTGTATCCGCACAATTAGGTTGTAGCAAGGCATGATCCAACACATCGTTGCAGCATAGAGATTGCAATGTTTGATCATGTCTGGTGGTTTAAGGTTAAGGCTTCTGTACAAAAAGGCATAGTAGCCAGTATTCACCCAGAGAGGTGAATACCGGCAATTTAAGGTTGTAGGTCCTGTAAAACTTACGTAATGGTAGGATGTGTTTGATAATGTGCACTGTCAATCGTGTAAATTATAACTATTTTTAAATAATTTGTGATTATTTTTGTGCTACTTTTATTACTTGTACTTAGAAAACTGATTTATTTAGTTCCAAATTATTCTTTATTTGTAAAGGAGAGTGAATATTTTCAACAAAATATATTACAATAGAATACGTTTTTTAATAGAGAGTTTAATTGAGAAATTAAATTTAAGGATGATGTATATGTTGAATGAATGTATTTGATTTAATTTTAACTTAACTTTGACTTAATGTAATTTTGTTTTTAATTTTAATTTTTAATTTTTGATTTTGATTAACCATAATTTTATTTTGATAGTAATTGTAAATTTGATTGTTAGATCTAATTTTGCCTTTGATTAATAATATTTAAATTTTGATTGTTATTCTTGATTTCTGCTATAATTTTGATTTTGATTAATAATTTGATTGCAATTTTTGATTTTAATTTATAATGATTTGATTTTGATTATAATTTATGATTGTATTTAATTTATGCGGTAATCTTCATTTGATTTGTTTGGTAATTGTTTGTAATACTTTATTGTAATGTTAATTATTTTTGATGGCTTGTATTTGTATTGTATTTTTCGATATAATGTTATAATTTGATTTGTTTATGCCTCCGTGGATTGCTTTGTTGACTTGCAGTTCACGAAGGGAAATTTATTAAACAAAGTGACATAGGACATAGGACACAAATAGTTTTAGCGGCAAAGTTCTGCGGAAAACTGTGCTTTCACAGATGACAGAATTGTCAATCTGTGAAGCGCTAGTGGCCAGTCAATTAATACTGCTGAAACAGTCACTATGACTCTGATGTCAGAGTTATGTAGTATCAGTTGTGTGCTTGAATATAGATAAAACAGTTCCTTATGTAAGTTTTAAGTCCAGCATTAATTATTGTATTACCGAAATAAGTAATACTAAATACTAGTTGTTCATATTTGTGAAAGTCCAAACTGTTGACCAAATGGATGTATGGAATTTTACATTGTGAATCATTGTTGCTTTACTGCTTTAAAATTATATTTTTTTGGAACAACTGTCTAATGTTTTTCATATTTTTATAAATAAAAAAGAGATTAAGAAAAAATAAGATATCTGTTACAAAATGAAATGTTAGATGATTTTGTGAGACAAAAAAAAATGTTAATAAAAGTTTTACAATAGTAGAATTGTATTAGCAAGCACAATTACGTAATATCACAGTAATATAGAGTAGATAGTTATGCAATTAGAAATTATGTAAATCGCAGAGTGGCAATTGTAAGTAGTCTAACATCAAAGTAAGAAAGTTACGGGTAATACTGAGTGGGGCAGTAGTTTTTTAATAGGGAGGGATGATGAGATCAGGGGCTTTTTCCTTGAGGTGTGTCAACCTACACTTGATTTCACGTACACCGTTCAGTACGGAACGCCCATAAGCTATGTTATCCAAATGGCAGTCTCAGTGATACTAACCGTCCAACCAACATCAACTCCCATGCAACGCTCGGACAGTTGATGCAACCCGCATGACAATAAACGTGATGTTCCCAGTAATGGTAATAACTTGACCAACTCCCGTAAGGCCTGTATTGCATGGTAAACGTGTAATTGAGTATAGGTGGACGCCGGGACAAGGAACCTGAGCTGTCCGACCGGAGCCACAAGGACAGAGTAAAGGTGAGAGCACAGTTTGTGGATATTAAAGAGAAAATTAATTGTTTTATGTAAATTTTGCGTTCGGATCAGTTTCTGTGGGGTAACGTATTGGGAAAGTTATTTAGTTCAAACGAAATCCATACTTAGGGTGTAGAAATTTGTACTCAGTTTTGCCCGTTGTATAAAGTGTAAGGTTTATTGCAGAAGTTTATTTCAGACAGTGTAGAAATAAAATATCTGTAGATCTTTTGATATCTATACTTCTGTACTAAAGAGGTACAATTTGTTTGTTTGTTTGTATGTAAGGGCTAATCTCTGGAACTACTGAACCGATTGAAAAAATAGTTCTACTAATAAAAAGCTTCATTATCCCTGAGTAACATAGGCTGGAATTAATTTTTATTAAGGGTTGAAACAACCCCTAAAACAATAAATATTAATTGTTATACTTTCTTTAAAGCTATTGAGTTGAAATTTTGTACATTTATTTCTTACAAGATACATAGAACATTAAAGTAGATTTGTATTTTGTCACGTACCACTAAGGTAAAGGGGTGAAAATGTGATAACAACTCCTAAAACAAAAAGTATTAATTGTTATACTCTTCTTAAAGCTAGATAGCTAAGATTTCGTACATTAGTTTCTTACAAGATATATAGAAAAGTTAAACTAGATTTGCATTTTGTCGCGTGCCGCTAAGGTGTGAAAATGTGATAACAACACTTAAAACAATAAAAATGTATCGTTATATTTTCCTTAAAGTAAGTGAGCTGAAAAATTGTACATTTATCTCTTACAACATACATAAAAAAAGTATCGTAGATTGACATTTTGTCGCGTGCTGCTAAGAGTGAAAATGTAACAAACTATAAAAACGGTGATTGTTATATTTTCCTTAGCTAGAGAATAAACCCTTAATAAATTAAGGAATTTAAAAATAAGAAACCACTATGGAATCTCTTTTCTAAAAATCTACTACCAAGAATTAAAAGTTTTTTTGACATTATAAGAATTGCTTTTAATATAATATAATAATTATTAAAATGCAGTTTGACATTATTTACATTCAGCCTATTCTATTCTAAAACATCTGTTCTGAAGTATTTGCAAGTCATGGCCTGTATGTAGCAACAGTTTGGTTATGGAAAATGAACTCATTTATATGATTGTAAAAAATATGTTATGTTAATTTTTCCCACTACCAAAAGTAGATGTGTCCAACATTGTTTCTCTTTTTATTCTCATTACGTGTTTAGGTGTTGGAAAAACTGTGGAGATCGTTTTAACTCTACAACACATGAGATAGTATATTTGGAAGCTTATTTTCAAGAAGGGTTCTCTATAAGTCCTGGAGTAAAATTGACGTGGAAGTATACTGTTAACGGAAGTGAAGAGAAAGATATAACCCCTCTACGGCAACCTGACACACCAGATTATATTCTGATTGTTGACGAAGAGAAGATGAACTTAAGCTTAAATTATGTTTTTTCTGTGCATGGTTAGTATCATTTTCTGTTTTTTACTGTTTATTATTTAATTACATAATCTTTGACACACGTTTATTCATTTATTACAAAAATCAATATAACCAGCTCAATATTATTTACATTGAGTTGTATTAATACATATGGTTGGTTCTTTTGTTGATCTTTAACAAACTAAAACAGATAAGGTTGGAAAACATTGTTTGAAATTACTTTACTGATTGATCTCGGTTTTTTTGTGTGAAGTGTTGTAATAGTCTAATTGGAGCACAAGCGTATGGTTATAGTTTTCACTTTATTCTGATCAATTTAATGAATTGTTAGAGAAAATCCTTGCAGACATATCAAAAGCTACTCAAAGTACTTTACAACTTTAAAAAATCATATTAATTTATTCAGCGAACCTACAGAGGTGATTGATGTGTCAATTTGTAGGGAAACACATCAAGTTTTGACTCGCGTAGTTCGATAGTGCTGAATCTCACTGTCACGAGCGCTAGCGGCAATTCTGTCAAAGATGACTGTCTTCACTGGACTCGAGCGTGCTTGCTGTGTGTTCGAAGAATCAAAGTCGGCGACAACAGTTCAGTGTAATTTCCGTACGAAATACGCTAAAGATCCTCCTAGTAGGCCTATAATTTATGAGTGGCATAGGCCTAAATGTTTTGTAGAAACAGGGTGTTCGGTAAGACATAAGAAATCACCAGGTCGTCCAAGCATATCTGGCGAAGTCGTTGAGCAAGTGAGACAAAGTTTTGTCAACAGCCCTACGAAATTTACCCGGCATGCACCTCACGAGCTGCAAGTCCCTCATACGACTGTTTGGCAAGTGTTGAAAAAACGTTTGCATTTTAAACCTTGACAAATTTATGATTTTACAAGACACTTATAAGATTGCCCGTAAGAACTTCTGTGCGAATATGTTAAATCGAGTGGATGAGGATGACAACATAATCTTTTATTTTTTTATACTTAGACAACATAATCTTTTCTGACTTTTCACTAAAGTGGCAAGGTTAACACACATGCTGTAGGATTTGGGGCAGTGAAAATCCACATCAAACATTGCTACATGTTCGTGATAGCCCTAAACTTAATGTTTTTTTGTGTATTGAGCAAGAACAAAATTTACGGTCCCTTTTTCTTCTAAGAGAAAACCATCAACGGGTAGTGTACCTGGACATGTTACAACAATTTTTGATACCACAGATCAATGAGGATGACGAAGTACGCAATGTTTATTTCATGCAAGATGGTGCACCACCTCACTAAGTGACTGATGTCCGAGATTTACGGAATTACCGCTTTCCAGGTCAATGGATTGGCTGTAATGTGCCAATTGCATGGCCCACACCTTCCCCAGACCTGATACCGCTAGATTTTTTTTATTGGGATTCATCAAGGATATCGTCTATGTACCTCCTTTGCCGGCTTCTCTGCCTGACCTTAGAGCAAGCATTTATGCCTTCGCTGAGCAAGTTACTACTGCAATGATACAGTTTGGGAGGAAACTGACTAACGATGGGATGTGTGCAGGATCATCAACGGAAGCCACATAGAGTATCTTTAGTTTAAGGTAAAACAACTTGATGTGTTTCCCTACAAATTGACTCTACAATCACTCTGAATAAATTAATATGATTTTTCAAAGTTGTAAAATACTTTTTGAAACACCCTGTATAGCAGTAGAACGGCTTTGCCACCATGGAATAATTTATTGTTTTTGTAATGAAAAATTAAAGATTCTATATCCACCAAAGAGCATAGTATAACCATATGGGTTGCTTATTAAAAATGTGAATGTTAAAATGTTAAAAAAAATATATGAAATACCAAAAGTTAAAAAATTCTAAGTTAAAAAAAAAATCAGTTAAAAAAGTCATGAAGGATAAGAATTAATTATTTAATTAATATTTATTATTCATAACTTTACTATTGTTTAAAATCATTTGTTTGTTAATAATAAAATAAAATGGTTTCATAACCTCAAATTATTACTTGGCATATAAATGTAAACAAACCTGTATTCCATCATGGCGGTTCTGTTTCAATTTGAGATATCTTTGTATACTACATGAGTATTTTTTTTCTGTGATGTCAGGGTCCTATGTCTATTATGCAACGCTTTATTTCCTTTAAAATTTCCTTTAAGGTTCAATCACTGTGGAAGTACTTGGAATTATCAATTGTGGTTGTCAATGAAAATTTAGGCAGACATGATGTCAGTTTTGATTACTTTAATGACACATATTCATAGAAATTTTACTAAAGTTATATATTAAATAAAAAGAAATGATGTACAACATAAAATATTTATATTTTTTATATTTTTTTCCGCTTACACACTTCCTCAGCAAGGGATATTTAATTTTGAAATTTTATACAACCTTTTTCTTAAAAAACCTTTTTGTACTTGCAAGTATCCTTGCTTCTTAACCAAATATCCGCTGTTCTGTTTCAACTCGACACCATCATATACAATCACATACAAAACAAACACAATCAAGCAGATAATGAGGATTATTTAGACTGGAGTTAACTTAAGCATTTACAAATAGCTTACAAATATTTACAACGATAAATTTTTCATAATGAATTATCTTTTAATCAGTTGTGAATATTTTTTAAATTTAATTGCTTCAGTTTTTGATTTGAAATCCACTTTTACCTGGAAAAAAATGCGGGAGAGATGAAACTTGGTAATACTGTACACTTTGACATCCTAAAAAACATACTAAATGTGCGACCCCCACCACTTTGAGTTTACGCCACCATCTTGGAAAATGGTGGCCAATAACCTTTTTTTTCAAATAACTTTAGTTGGATGCGCCCTAGAAAAAAAGTTTCTTATACAAATTATAGAGAATTTAATTTTTTAAAACTTTTGTTTCTAAAATTTGTCTGTGAAATAAACGGTGTTTGAGTTAAATGCCATCTTGTGTTGTGTATTTATAAAAACTGCATGAATGCGCTATTATCACCTGAAATTGATAAATTATTTATTCTTTATAATTTTTATACGAAACTTTTTTTCTATTACTCACTCAACTGAAGTTATTTAGAAAAAACGGTTATTCGGCCACCGTTTTCCAAGATGAAAGCTCAAAGTGGTGGTGGGGGTCGCAAACTTAGTATGTTTTTTAGGATGTCAAAATGTACTATATTACCAAGTTTCATCTCTCCCCAGGGCTGGATTTCCTAATAGGCCCGGTAGGCCCGGACCTATGGCGCAAGCTCCCAGGGGGCGCACGGCCGAGAGAAAAAAATATTTAAAAAATATCTAGAAATAAAAATAAATAGCCTTTACTTAACATATTTCTTGAATTGATTACAAAATAATCACTCTGATTTTGAAGTTTATTGGAACAAATAATTGTTGGTAAAGTTAAACTATTTTTATTTTATATTACAGTTTTTGTGCCACGTTATCAAAATACTTCATGTAAGCTGTGTTTCTAAGATTAAACCTATTTTGTAATGTATTTTACAGAGTGTTTTTTATTTATTTGCCCAAATGACTAAATTGAACAAAACCTAAGTTATTATCATAGCAATGGCCATGCTTTGTTACGGGAATGCTCTGAGGGTTGGATCGTTTTGTTTCAGTCCCACAAACATGAGCTCACTATTTAATACATAAAATTACTAAAAGTGTTTTAAGACGGCATTTTGTTAAGCCCAGAACCAAGTAAATTACTCAAAAAACTTGCAATGATAAAATTGCATCGTAAAGTGGTGTCTAAGCAATTAACATATAGGCCTGATATAATTTTTTAATAAAGGTTTTTGGGTAAGTAACTTTAACCAGACTAGGGGGTGGAAAAAATTATTGGGCCTAGGGGCGCCAAAATGCTAAATCCGGCCCTGTCTCTCCCGCATTTTTTTCAAGGTGAAAGTACCTGTTGCCTGGGCTAAATGTATATGTGGTGGTTCTTGGAATGATTTGGTTCTCATTTAGTATGACTGTTGCAGCTACTTCTAAATTTAGTAGTTTGAAATAAAAACAGTTGTTTAGACTATCTGACTATAGATAAGGTTATTATACTATCTTATTTAGTTTTTATTAATACATTACAGGATACCTGATGAGGTTATGGCCTATATACAGATTGTTAATGGTTATTATAAAGTACAAGTACTACTGATACAATTGTTATATCCCAGTAATTATATCCTGCCTTTCATTAAAAATTAGATAAAAGTATTATTTTCAGATCCATATATTATATAATGTTTAGTAAGATATTATTTTATTTAAAAATGACAAAAATTTTAATACAATCTGCTTTCTTCAACTTTGCCCTTTAATGTTGTATTTACATATATGTAAGTTTGTTTATACAGTAGAATCCCGCTATTCCGACAATCCGCCTACTCCGAACAGAGTTTAGAAAAAAATACCGATTTTTTAAACATAAAAACAGGAGAAATCAAAAAGACGTTAGTGAAAAAACGAACATGTATTGTTATACAAATAAGTTAAAAGAGACATACATAGAGCCTAAAAGCTTAGTTAAAACATTTTGCGGGAAGGAAGTTACTGCAACAAGCATCCGGTAAAAAGGATACCGGGTCCTTCAGAAAGAAGGAAGGATTAGATACATCAGCTAGGCCCCAGGGGTGCAGAAAATGTATTAGCTCACTAAATTTCCCCAGAACACACTTTTTCCCCCCAAAATTTATCGCTATTTTCTACAGATGCACCGGACATTACATAGTTTGTTTATCTATTTCAACATACTTATTGACATTATGTTTTAATAATTATTATATTCACTATAAATTCCACTATAAATCTTCAAAAAAATAATAATTGCATTATTTTAACTATGGTGAAATTAAATATCTATGGTGAAATATCTTCAGATGGTCCCAAAAGGTTTAAAACAAAAAAATACAACTTGATTATTGCTATTTTATTATGTTTAAAAGTAGGCCTAATACTTAAGTGGTAAAAACAAAGTTAAATGTTATGTTTAATTAGTTCCAATTCAATTACCTAATTACCTACCACAGTTACTACTGAAAATCGTCCGGTCAGATCAGACGAATTGAAAGAAAATTGGTTAAAAATTACTTTTTATTTGTTACATTTAGTAAAAAATAAGTGATCCCGACACGCTGCGACTTTTTAACTGTCAAAATTGGTTTTTCCGTACATGAAAACATATAATACAATACTCCACACTGTATTTTCATAATTTTGAACCAATATTTTCAAAATTTGGACCCAAAAATGTAACCCCGATGCGCTACGACTCACGCTAGAAAGCTCAAAAGCTTTTCAACTCTCCGCAATAAAATTACGAAGATTTTGGTACCATCAGAAGTTTTCTACAATGACTGTGCGTGCTTATATTGTGTATACAGGAAAACTGACGCACACAAAATCATCGGCATAATTTCAATACTTCAGCATTCTAATCAACCGGCACAAAAATATCGTATCGACGGCTCGGAAAATAAAATAGGAACCCTGTCCGACTTGCAGCAGAGAGCAGACAACACACTTTGTGTCGGTGTGTGTTAGTGTGTATGTATATGTATCATACAAACCGATTATGCTGACCTTTGTTCCCATTTCCCATTCATTTCTTATCTATTTTTCCCCAAAATAATTATATTTTTGTGGATTTTTCCCCGGCCAAAATTTCCCCAGCTCAGTCCCAATTTCCCCCGAACCTCGTTCGGGCGTTCGGACATATTCTGCAGGCCTGCTAGGCACTAGTAGCAGTAGTGTTGTTGCCACTTGCCAGGTGGGTTCATCCGTTTTCTCCTCCGTTTTCGTTATCTCGAAGGAACTTTATTTTTTTCTTGTTCTTTTTTCAAGACGATGCGGTACTAATGGACTGACTGCGTTATGACAAAACGGACAGTTCGATCAACCTATCCCTTCTCTTCCGTTTTTAGAAGAAATCAGAATCGTAACGCAACGGAAGGAAAAAACGTATGGTGTAAACCTACACTAAGGCGAGGTCAAGAGCATTTGTTGCGTCTACGTGTGAAATGAGTTCAGTTTGAGCATTTACCTCCTCCTCGCTTTCGTCCAATCCGATCAACGCTGCTGTGTAGAACTGACATTAGCAGATGTCCCTGCACTTAATTTACGCCTTAACAAGTCATTACGTTGATATTATGTTGCTTCACCGAGGAAGAATGTTTTCCTGCAAGAAGGCTTTTGCCGAGCTGCAGATTTTGACTTTCCCATCCATATATATTTATGAAGTTTGTAAATACGTAAGAGAAAATGGGCAATCTTTTATTACTCATGATAAGGTACATAATTACTCTACCCGAAATAAAAGTTTGCCAAGATGTCCCATAGACTTATGATGTTTGAAAAAAGTCTTAAATATGCGGGTGCGGTGCTCTATAATAGTTTGCCCCAACATATCGGAACAATACATAAATTAAACAAATTTAAAACTGTATTAAAAGCATTTTTAATTGGTAAGGCATTTTATTCAACTGATGAATGTATGAGGGGAGACTAAGGTTTGTGTTTGCCGTTCTTAACCATTGTATAATTATATTTATTATTATTACTTCTATTGAATATGTCGTTGTTATTGTGTTTTAATATTGAATGTTGTTGTTATGGTATTTAATATTTGTGTCATTGTTGTTCGATTTTGTATTAACGTGTATTGTGAATGACGTGTCTATGCAATATTGTATTGTGAAACGACTGAAATAAATTGAAATTGAAATAAATTATTAATGAAATCCGCCTATTCCGAATTCCCGCTAAACCGAACAGTGTTCGGTCTCAATTAGTTCGGAATAGCGAGACTCTACTGCAATTATTAATTATAAAACATGGGTCGAACATTGTAACATTTTGCAAGAAATTTAAGTATGAGAAGTACAAAAATACCCACCTGACACCACATATATAGCAGGTTGTATTGTTAATTTTTACTTTCTCCACCCTATACGTAGTATATGGAGAAAGTATTGTTTTAGTAAAAATGTTCGAATTTGAATTTTCAGTTGAATTATCTGTTTTGGTGCTCCCAGAACCCCAAAAAATTGTTTAGTGCAATTATCTGTGTTGGTGCTCCCTGAACCCAAAAATATTTTTAGTGGAATTTTTTGTTTTGGTGCTCCCTGAACCCAAAAAAGTGTTTTTAGAGTGGTGTCTGTCTGTCTGTATGTATACACGACCAGAGAGGACACTATTGGTCTGATTTTCATGAAATTTGGTATGTAGGTACTAAACCCTAATATCTCCAGGCTTTTTTTTTCATTTTTTGGAATTTTTAATTTTTAAGGGTAATTTACCCCTAAAAACCCATAAAAAACGACAAAAATGCAAATTTCTCAAAAACGGCTCTAACGATTTTGATCAAATTTTCAGTATTTATAGTGCTTAAGATGCCAAACAAAATGACACCACCCGCTTTTATCAAAACTTCGGCGTTTTATAATTATGGGGAAATGTTTAAAAATAAACAAGTTTGTGTTGTCAATCTAGCATCGCGGCAGCGGCCGCACGGGGTAGCACCACGATAGCGAGCACTGCCAGTAATTCAAAGGTCGCGCGATCCCGTCTGGGACAATAATTTTTTTATACGATTGACGTAGGTAGAATATTATTTTTTGTTTTGTTCTAAAAAGTAGTACATAAAATGATTAAAAACAATATTATTTTGACTACAGTAAGTTGGGAGAAAGTTTGTGTCAGTTAACTGATACCGTTTATTTTTACAGGCAAAGGAGAAGAAATGGCTCAATATAAATTATTAACCAGTGCTAACCCTATACCAGGGAAATGTTCAATTGACCCTAAGGAAGGAGTTATGGGAGTAACAAAATTTACAATAATTTGTACCAAATTTTATAGTGTTCTAACAGAAAATAGTTTAACGTATGAATTTTATGATAACAAACCTGGTCAACCAGGACTAGGTAAGTAACACTCGTCGAATGAATAAGCAAATAACAATAGCGATAGCTAAATTTTATTAAGAAAATATTTCTTTCTTGTAGAAATTTGTTTGATCAAATGTTTCTAGTTTTCTCGATGAATCCCAGACAGTATTCCATCCACCCCACATGAAAATGTCGTCCAATAAAAGAGAAATCCAGTCAATAGGCTTGTTATTTCCTGGAATGGGTTGAAAATTTTGTTATTTCCAGTAAAGGAAATACGTTTTAGGCCAGATGTAGGGTTATACCAGACAGGATTTAAACCTGTGTCTTCATACTCATAGTCGCTTTATTCATTAGTCTCACCCAAATCATCAGAGCTATGACTTGTCAAAGTCATTGTCTAGTTGCAGTGGCCATTGTCGTTGTCAATGAGTTGTGCAGTGGCCATATCTAGTTGAAAACATAGGGAAGACAACTAAAAAACCTAAATAAAATCATCAAAACACACGCATAACATTATAGTCAAATAAACTCACAAAAACATGTTACAATCAAATAATGAGTAATAACACACACAAAAACTTAAAATAGCAGTAAGTTGAAACTGATCCTGTAAAATGGTTCAACAGGTGGGGAAAAGCAAAGTAACGATAACACGTCCACCTTCGACAAGAGCTGAGCTCACACTGAAGCCTTACAAAGTGGTATGATTTCGTACCGCTTGCATGGGGCGATTTCATACCGGCCGCACAGAACACGTTAAGTATAGGGTTTAAATTTGTTCATTGTATTCGAATATACTATCAACACTTTACATGGACAAAAAAATGGAGTCTAAATATCTCTCTATCTAAGACTGAATGTTCATTTTTCACAACAAGATATTCACTCAAAGATTTTATACCACATTTGAGGTTGGAAGAAACACTCATTCCATTTAATATAAACCCGACACTCTTAGGAATAACACTGGACCCTGAATATTCTGGTGTACTTTGGCGAACACATACAGAGATAACAACAAAAAAATGTTTAAGCAGACTGAACCTACTTAAGGCAGTGGCAAGTAGAGACTGGGGAGCAGACACAATAATGTTAAGACAACTATACACTATGTTTGTGAGGTCCAAAATGCTGTATGGTGCGGAAGTTTGGAGTTCTGCAGCTAACACCCACCTAGACAAACTGAGGGGCATTCAGAATTCAGCTTTAAGACTCTGCCTGGGCTGTCCAAGAACTACCCCTATACATGCAATGGAAATAGAGATGAACATCGAGCCATTGGACATTCATCATGACAAAATAGTCTGGCACAAGCACCTAAAAAACCTGTCACTTCCCCAGCTGATTTCTAGTTTTGAACCCGAGAAAAGGAAATCCCACCATAGGCACTCCTTTCATCACCGCACATCCTTCTTCTTCCAAATTCTGCCTGATAAGATCCCGATAGTAAACCAGAACCCTCCTTGGACATTCTGCTCTCCCAATATAAGACTCCACCTACCTAACAATGTCTCTAAGAAGGACCTTCCTGAAGTTCAGAGAGCAGCTGCATTAGAGACTATTAACGGCTACTACAGGAACTATTATAGAATATTTACAGATGGCTCACTGAACCAGCTCGATGCGAAATCTGGAGCAGGATATTTTGTAGACGACACCAATGAGTCATTCTATGTACCTGCACATTCTATATCAAGCACAGACGTGGAACTGTTAGCAATTGACGCAGCCGTAGCTCACATCGCCAGTGTGGAAAAGCGGAATGTTTGTATTCTCAGCGACTCTATAAGTGCACTGCAGATTTTGAAGCAGTACAAACCATCGAACTACTACCGTAGAGTAAATGACATTCACGCTATGCTTGGAAAACTCAGAGGTAAAAACATTTGGTTCCAGTGGGTTCCTGGACATTGTGGTATACATGGCAACGAGGAAGCAGATAAGATAGCTAGAATAGCTGCAGGTTTGGGCCCGATTCCATCTAGAAATCTTTCCCTGAGTGCCGGTTTTGCTCTTTGTGACAGAACCCTGCAATCTAAATGGGTTGAACAGTGGAATAACGAGAGAAACTGTCGCCATTTATACTCAATACAGAAAACTCTTAACAACCTGGAAATTTACAAGGGAATCCCTCGTTCAGTATCGACTTTCGCATCCAGAGCGAGAACCGGGCATATCGTTACTCAGGCATACCTCTTCCGTTTTGGACTGGCTGACTCGCCCACTTGTTTGGTATGCCAAGAACAAGAAGAAACTCTCCAACACATCCTTCTGAAATGCCCTGGTCCAGAAAATGCTCCTAGAAAGATACTTAAAGCGAGAGTTAAAGGAGAATGCACCCTTGAAAGAGTACTGTCGAACAACACCTTTTAGCGACTTGCTGCCCTTGTTTATGAGAGACACCGTGTGGTTGATATCACTTGATATAAGATACACGCACAAGAAGTAAGTATCAACACTTTACATAACTATTTTATATGAACATAATTTATATTTAAAAATTTAACTAATAGTTTGCATCAAAGTCCTGCTTCGGTACATGTTATAACCGAAGAAAACAACCTTATTGTACAAAACATTTATTCTTATGTTTTTATGTTTAAATGAAGATGAATAAAGCTTATTTTAATATTCTTCACCTTACTGGAGAGCTTTTTAATAATAATATATATTTTCTACTTACCTCTGCTCCTCCAAAAATTTTTTCATTGCATTACGGCCGTTTCGACTATTTATTCAGTCATGGTCACATGCGTTTTATCGGTACGATGTATAACGTATACAATATACCTCGTCCCACTGTTATAACACATTTAAAACACATTACGGATTTGACAAACATTTATGAAAAGTTTGTTACAACCAAAGCCCCAGAAAAGTAAACCACATCTGATCATTCTTGTGGGACTGCCATGAAGACAGTGATACCACATAAAAGCCATGCTCTTCTCATCATCATCTAATATATTTACACACACTTAATTACGTTTAAAAAACACTTTGTTTATTTATTAAGGAACAAACTTTTTTCATTACACGATTGTATCCGGCTGTGATTGATTTTGTACTCAATCCGACTGATAAGTACAGTATCGATCATGTGACCATGACTGAATAAATATAGTCGAAACGGCCGCAATGCAATGAACAAATATTTGGAGGAGCAGACGTAAGTAGAACAATATATATTATTAATAAAGCTTATTCTATATTTTGCGATGGTGTAATTAATTCTAAGTTTTTTTTGTATGGTACATTGTGTGATGTGAATTACAGTAAAGACCACGAAAGAATACCGTTGAGGGACTGGCTTGTGTACACCGAGACCTTGAACGCTCCAATCGCCTTAGTGCGACGTTGTCACGTTCTTCCCACTCTTCTAACTGAACGCAGCTGACTCAACGCACTTATAATTCTTTAAACTGTGCGCTCAAGCCTTGAGCGATAAATCCCAGGAGCGTTTGAGACTAGTAGATATGGCAACGCTGCGCGCCCATCCTATTGGCCGTCACGCAACGGTATTTTTTAGTGGTCTTTAATATAGGGTTAAATTACCCTAGGTTATATTGTTCTTAACATATTTCAAATTACTTAGAGTTAGAGTTACTTTTGGGTTATTGGCTAGTATATTTATAGTGGCCTATTGACATTTTGATATTAAAATGACACTTTCGACTTTATTGGAACTATGATAGGCGTATACCGAATTTGGGCTAATCTAGGGTATCTGATCTTTATGTTAAGAGATAAATTTCCAACTAACATGACAAATTGTATTAACCCTAGATCACTAACCATTCGTAAAATTTACGATGGGAGTTGTAAAACTAAAATATCTTCAAGAGAACTGAAGAATTATCCTTTCCTACAGCTTAAGTTTAGCCTTGTCATTGAACGTGTGTAGTTTTCTTTTTTTTTCTGCCCTTCCTTTAGTTTCATTTTACTTAGGAGATAAATGTGTACATTTTTAGTTCTCAGTTTTTATACATTATGTTTTAGAAGTAATTATTATTTGTAAATTTGTTTGTTTATTAATTTTTGTTTGTAATATGAATTTTTATGTATTTGTGTATTTTTAAATTCGAGGTTAAGTGGAAAAGAGGACCCAATGGTCCTAACTTTGCCTCAGTAAATAAATATTATTATTATTATTACTATTGTGAGTAATGAACAAAGCATCCTGGTGGGGGCAGACGGTTAGTGATAGCATGACTTTTAATCTTATAGGACACAAAATTAACATATATGTGATATTCTTAAAAATTATGTAATGTTAATAATTATCAAGTCTTTTACATTCTAGTTACAGTAGAGTCCCGATATTTCGAGTTGAATGGGACCGAGCTCGGATTGTGAAAAACTCGAATTACACAAAATATGTAGAGGTTAAGATAAATCTACTACTTATAGTCATCATATCTCCGAAAAAATTAAAGTTTTATTAATATACACTATTTTGTATTGAACACTGAGGTAAAAAAGTAATTTTATGCACAGTAAAAAATATAAACTTACTTATTAAAGAAATCATAAATGGTTTTTTGTTTAACTACACTGCAACGTTTACGAGCTGTGATGTCACGCTAATGACAGAGTAATACGGTATCGGCTGCAGTAGCTTCGGGTTGTTGTTCAACGTAGCGTAGCGCTGCATCCAAAGCTGTGAATCCCTTGCTAAGAGTCATATCAGGTAGAGCTTATGTACAAATGTAAACACATTCAGAGAATTCTCGGAAGGCAAAATTCTTGGAAACCGATACCGCGTCTAGAATTACAATACGTGTACAAACACGTAAGTCTTGCCCCATATGTCCAGCCCCCTTTCTACCAGACAGTGACCTATTTATCCAGCGATCTCTTTCACAGCATAAGATTTTATTCTTAGTATTGAAAAAAAACTATGAATTAAAGAAGTTGATTTCGAATTATCCACAATTTTTGTACGTTGATATCATATAAAGTTCAAGGGACCGAACTGAAACTTGGAATTTCGAATTAAAGACATTCGGACTATCCAAGTTCCACTGTATATACAAAAATAACATCGAAACAAACTTTTCCCGGCACTGCCGTATTCCCCGCCCCTCTCTTACAAGGTCGCTCGACACTAAACCGGGCGTGCCTAAAAATAACCCAATCAACCTACATACTGTATTGTGTGGTAGTGATACTGTAGTTTGTCATTGATGCTCTGCCCAATCTGTGTCTGTTGTTAAATCTCGACAAAACCTTTTGTAAACAGAAATCATATTGTTTATTGACTTTTGTACTGCGCATAACTGTATCCCACTTATATGAACAACGTTACGGTTATTTTTCCCCCCCGGAACATGACTTTAGTTGTACAGCCAATGGATCAGGGCATTATAAAAAATGTTAAGCATTTATACCGGCGACTTATTGTACAAATGCTCTTGACAGATTCATTGTAAAACAAAAGCAGCAAAAATGTGTCACAATGCATAGTCACATTCAATGCTATTTGTGGCTCGAATTACACGGAACCTCGGATTATCGAGACTGAAATTACTGGGACTCTACTGTATTATGGTTTTTTTTTTAAATATGTTTTTCATGTACTTTTTTACAATAACCTGTTCGGCAGTTTATCCCCTTTTTTTTAATAGAATCATTAACATTATTGTCCCATAATTTAATATAAATATGTATAAAAGATGAAAATACAATTTCTGTGGCACGAAAAACATCAGCAGAGAGTAAATTAATCATATAGGGATTGCACTGTTATATAAATATTTGTGAAAAATAATACTAACAGATAGACGTCAAATTTACAAATGGTTAATGGTAAACGATATAAAAATATGGTTAGCAATCTAGGGTTAAACAAATATACACAGACTATTTGTACTGTTGTAATTTCTTTAATAAGCTGTTGGTTGAAGGTTTCGGAAGTTTATTATGTAAATCTCTATAAACCTCTCCAAATTTTGCATACAAAACTAGCAGAATGGTATTATTGTTTGTACATTTGTGAGTTCGTAATTTCTCTAAAATAAATTTATAGGAAAGTTATACTGTCGATTGGGGTTTTCACTTTTTATTTGAAATATAATTTTCTGTGAATTGCATACTACACAACCTCTATACTTACAACAGTTAAAATGACCCAACACTTTTTTTTTCAGGTGTGTATATAGGATCCGCTGGAAGTGCTGGTATTCTGACTGAAGTTATGTTGGTGGGTGGGGTGATAACCGTTCATGTTATGGATACCATTTGCATGTTTGTGAGAGACAGTCTGACTGCAACTGTAAGTTTAATGTAGGCTAACCTATTTCATGTAAGATTTCATTAATCAGAAGCTTGAATCGCTGTCATTTTGGAAAAACCACAGAATCCTATCGTCATCACTTTCTTAACAAGTCTGAGCGCACATTGATTTCTTCTTGACTTGACGTGCCCAGGAACCCAGAGTGTGCTTTCCCAGTCGTGATGAGGTCTTGAAACATTCTCAGACTCGATTTAACTTGAATTCATTTGAACCGAACCGAGGGCTTTCACCGAGTTGCCTGGTTATCTGAGTTAAATCATATTCCTTTGATCATGTTGTCCAAGTGTTAGGTTAATTTGTCACTTTCCAACAAAACTGTGATCTCTGACTGAAACAGTGTTGGATGTTTTCCCATTGACAGTGCACTTTCTCGACTGGCCTTCTTCTTTGATCTATATAACTTACGTTTCCTTATGTGGGGATAATCACAATCCTGGTCCTCCAGAAACATTGAATATATAATGTAGTTATACTCTGCCTGTATAGTTTTCACAATCCTGTCCTTATACTAGCTACATTTTGTTTGCTCCCTCAGGTAATTTGTACATATCAAATGTCTCAAATGCCTATTCCAACTTATCTGAACAACTTTCAGGCCTTCGTCTCAACATTGGGTCCAGCCCCGTCATTTTGAATCTGTTTTTGATGTTACAGTCAGGGAGGTGTTCTTAAATAAAACCTTTAGCACTTCTCTGGTTGCTGCAATGAATTCATCCGAGGATTTTCTGATTGTTCCATGTGAAGAAACTGAGTCCTTCGCCAATAGTTTCTGGAGTTTAGCTGATCTTACATCCTAATCTCTACAGAATTTCTTCCAGAAAATTGTTTTTCCTTTCCATACTCTCTACTGTACTGAGCCAGCAAGTAATGGTAGGAATCCCAATTTCTGTTTAATTTTTCCTCTTGAATGCAACATAAAATATTTGTACTTTCATCACACTCTGATATAAATGTTATTTTGCTATTTTTGAACTATGTAGAAATAAACTATCTCTAGTAAAATGTTTGCAATGCATGCTTAAGGTTTAGGTTGCTTTTACAATACAACAGGTTCATGCTTACAGCATTTAATTATATAAATATATTTTAATGTGTTTGATGTAATTTAAATTGTACAAATAATAGAAATATACATTTTAACTTAGACTGCACGTACATTGGACACGTATTTGTCATGACCCGGTGTTGAACGATTACGTGTTACAATTACGTCCGACCTAAGTGCCTACACTGGCCCTTTTTGGCGCCCAATCGAGAATCAGTTACAATTGTTTTGCGGAGGTTTCATAAATGATTCTAAAGATGATTTTCTGTGTTTTTTTCTGCTGGATAACATTCTCCTTGAAAAGAGTTGCAGAAAAGATATATGGATTCATCAGTTTAATGAAGATAAATGTGCAAAGGAGTTTTAAAAATCTTACTCTTCTCTTTACGAAATCATCCAGACAAATTCATGAAGTGAATTTTAGTAGCCATATAGTAAGTTAAAATTTAACAATAAAAAATATTGTAAAACATATTTACTTTACACCGACTGACCCAGTTCATTCTTTAGCTCCCGGTTGTGGTACGCTTAGTGTTCCGTTAGACCCAAAGGCGAGGCTCATTTCTATTAAGATTGATTGATATTTCTTTGTCTATTTTCCCTGAAATCGTGAGGTGTCGTGTTGAAAAATTGTTCTGGAAACAAACATGTTTGATCAATCAACCTACTGGGCTATTAATGTTAAAATTTTGGTATTCCATCCTTTTAACCAAGAACCTCTTTGGAGTCTTAATAAATATAATTGACGAGAACATGTGCTTTTCATTGAAACATTCTTTAGTACATTTTTGATATAATATTTTTCTCGAATGCAATTTGGAAGTATCAAAAATTATGTTCTGAGTATTTGACTGGTTCTAAATTTCAGATTACAAATAATACCTTTGAGCAGCATGAGATATCATTAATGATACAAACAGCAAGGACAACCGACAAGACCAAAATGAAAGGTATGTAATTTAGAACAATTGATTACTCATAAGAACTTCAATAACAGTCAAATAAAAAAAGTGGTTCTATAGTACTTTCATTTTCTCCGCAGTAAAAAAAGATTGCTAATTGCAATATATCTGATATATTTAGGTTTTACCTTAGAAATAAATTGCTAAATTATTCATGATAAATTTCATCGTTAAGTTTTATTTTTAAGTTTTCTTGTTAAACCCTTAAAGTTGTTCAGGTTAAGTTTTATTTTTTTAAATTTTACATGGAAGCCTAAAAATCTGTTACAACACATCTTCTGTGGCTCACAATTACAAAGAAAACGGTCGCCTATAACGTAAATAAAAAAAAACTTGCGAAGGTACGTGGTATAGAAATTTTTTTAAAACAGGTACTAAATGTGCTGTTTTTGTTGAGAATGTCTACTCTAGCAAAAGCACTGCAAGAAGATTTTGTAGTTGTTAAAGAAAAATTTAAAGTTTTTGAGTCGAGTTTGGCACCACAAAGGGTGAATTTACCTCCTGCCTCACCTGCCATGGTCTCGGCGGTCAGTCTCGTCCCAACAGCGCATATCTCTGCTAATCCCGATTTTGCCGCCACACCCCAGTACTTTGGAGTCGAACAAAGACCACCAAATTTCCGTAGTTCTGTTTATAATAAGCTGCCAAGTCAACCAGCTGAGAAGATGATTTCCACTCTACCCAGTACTAACGGGTTCGATTTAGATAAGCTCTTGTCCTAAAATCTTGTACTTTTGGAGATCCCATTGGTGGCCCAGTTAAAATGGGCACTCTGAATATTATACGCATTCAAGGAGTTGCATATGTTACACATTTTACTTAAACACTTGCATTTAAATTAATTTTTGTTTGTTTTTTGTTTATAGGCGAAAAACCTGGGTGGTTATCTTCGCCTGAACATTTAATTTAATTAACGTAATTGTACCTATAATAAATCTATAAGAATTATTCTTTAAACGTAAAGAAATATGTGTAAATTAACATGTAAATTTACTTGCGTGGTAGTATAACCAATCTAATAACTTTGTTCAGTACATTTGTGAATATCTAAATTTGATTTATCACATTTCTTGAATTTAACCTTGTATACATTTTTAATCAGGTACAGTGTAACTAATAATTTTCTTTTAAGTGTCAAATGAAAGTTCAAAGCTGTCTTTGAAAAGTTAAACCTTCAAGTAAGTAAATTGTGTTATTTTTCTATGTGCCCACTTGAATACTTAATTGAGTTATATAATCCTTGCATTCTAATCCTAGTCACCTTCCAATATATCTTCATTTAGATATATATAGTTAACACCCAAGAGTGGTACAAAAAGAAAAACTATTATTGACTATGCAAAGGTATCTTATTTGCATAGTATTCTAACTTAATTACATTGTTATACAAACTTGATGTTTCAGATGTGATGAGGCTGGTAGCAGTATTGGCTGAAACTGCACAATACACAAAAAATAAGGAAGAGGAAATGTTGAACACTCTTGATATCATAAGCCAGGTATTTTACTATTATTGTATATTTTGGCCTGTGGCTGCAACCCATATAATTGTGTTTGTAAAATGGTTTTAACCCTAGAACTGGCATCGTTAAAGCTAAAATTGAAAAGCCCGTTTATAGTGTTTTGCAAGCATATTTTTAAAAAATTGCTAAAAATAGTAAATGAACCCCAATCCAAAAGTGTTCCATAGCTTTTTTGTAGAAGAAACTTCAAAGAATTCAAATATGCCACTATAAATTAGTTTCTTTCGAAATTGTAAAAGTTATTAGCTCAAGAAACAAAAAAATGTTCAGTAATGAAAGGAAAAAGTTCAACTTTAGGCCTACATAACAAGTATTAAACATTTTTTGTATTTTTTTCGTAAGCGTAAAAAAGTTTTGTAATTTAGTTCTAAATAGAACTGTATAAAAACATTTATCAATTTCAAATTTCTTATTTTGAAAAACACAGTTTTTATGTTCCAAGTACACTACGCTAACAAAACTGGGCCTAGATTAAAACTTAATTTACTATATGCTTTCCCCAAAAAAGAAATACTATAACAAAGTGTAGAGGATAAATCAAAGAAAAGAACGGTATACTTGCCTTTCCTTAGTTCACAAAAGTGTTTGAGTTATCTTTATTTGAATAACAAAAAGACATCAATCTAATGAAACTTCGCCGGCGAGATAGCATGGGTCATTTGAATAATGTGGGAAAGGGACATGCCAGATGGTCTCAGCAGATATGTAAATTCCACTGCAGTCTAGACGAACAAAAAACTGGTTTTTTCTAGTTTACTTCCATCCGTTAGAAAGATCAAACTATTCTCTACAAAATGGTGAAAAGAAATCTGTCAAAACATAAGACAGTGCCTTCCCAATATCGGTTGACAAATGGGCTGTTTCATTGGTAGAAAACTGTCCAATCGCAAGGGTTTACAGAATTCTTTTGAATTAATCCTGTAAAATAGTGACATCTGATTGGAAGGCACCAGTAGAAAGATAAAATCTTGACGAATCCAATGGTAATAATAATCTTGATAGAAATACTTCTGTAGATGGTGTTGTCCGTTGAAGAAGTGGGAAATAACAGTACAATTGTATGCAGAATCGCGTGCGGAAATAGCTGTAGTCCGATATGCATATTTTAAAACGATGATTACGTATGTAAATATACGCTTTACGAAAAAGTTGTAAATACAAAAATTAAAGTTTAATTAATTTCCTTTCCAATGGTGCCCGTTTTATTACAATTGGGTGATTTTAAGTGGATTAAATTATCGATTATGCAAATATATGCAAATTCTCGCTAAGGTTCGAGCGGGTTGCATTTGCGCCCGAGAGACTGCAGTCTGCCACTTTGAGGGTTAAGGGATGTGTCCTTTATCTCAACAGCGGTAGGGAATAACTGCCGAGATGAAGTAGCATCTTATAGGCTAGAGATTCACATTTACATAGTGATCAGATGTTTCCTTTTGTGTCATTCACAAACAACATGAATCCACTGATATATTGCCTATCATTAATTAAGGAAATCATTTTATGTTCAAGCTCCTTTCTATTGAGTTCAAACAGTTGCTTAGCTTATTTTCTAAAGAAAGCTTTGAATTTCTTTAATTTTATTAGACCAGAGTGTTTATTCCAGTACTTGGTTCTCAGATCATGTTCCTTCATTTTTAGATATTCCAAAAAATGGTTTTGGCCGGACAAATGATTTGAATTTGCAGTGGTAAAGATTGGCAGCCATAAAGTTACTTATTGAGAATCTTGCAGACATTACCAGATCACTTTCGACTCGAAATGAACTGTTCAATGATCTAGTAATTTCCAGGCGGGAACCGCCATCTTGTGACATTATGCGATGACTATTGCTCCTTCAAATTGTTAAATCAATCTTGGCGGTAATCACCGATTTGTGATATCATTGCAAGTATCGCGTCACAGGTTAATGTGGACTTATTATTAACTGTTATTTGGATGAATTAGTGCTTGTTACATTTGTGATGATATATCAAGTCTCTCATCTGAGATTTTTTAAAGTTGAATTTATGTCATAATAGACAGAGAGATACTTGGGCTAGAAAGTACCTTCTGAAAAACACCCCCAGAATTCCTTAAGGACATCAACACTTCCGGTTACTTGTTGGTTTTGTCCCTTGGCTGGGGTGCTTGTGCTCTAGAAACTTGTAAAGTCTACCATTTTCAACCCAATTTCCCATGAAAGTATCATCGAACAAAATTGTGGGAATTTTATTGCAGACTTCAAAACTCCCGGTAACCTATTGGTTTTAAGTCCCCTATCAACGTTGGTTGGTGTTCAGGATCAGGAGGTGTTGGTATCGGATACAAACATTTACTCAAGATATTTTCAATCTAACTAGTTCTTAAAAAATGTTCTTTAAGAACAAACAGATTGAGAGGGTGGAAAACTTGACTCATCACAATTTTTCATTGTATTTATCTTGGATTTTTATTTTTATGTGTGAAGTTTTTTAAAAATATTTCTTCTCTGAAATCATTCATACAATTGGCAAACATATACCTCAATTATTGAAAAAATTATTTCTTTATTGCTTCCTTTATTGAAAAAACTTAAATCTGCAAATGCTTTTTTGAGCACTCTAAAAGTTAAAACATTTTTTTCTCCTTTTCTATAAAAGCTGGGATTAAAATTGGAACCCATAAATAAAATCGTAAATACATGAAATATTGTGTAAGTTATTTACATTAATGTATCAGACATTATTACCAACTCCAATTTTCATTCATACAATTATATCTTGTCGTAAATTATAGGAGATGCCAAGCTGGATTATAATTATCATTGGCTTGAAGTTCTGAATGTTAAAAAGATTCTCATGTTTTAAGTTTATAACATGATATATAATTTTAGTGTCTGCTTCTTCGTGACCTTTACAAGTTAAAGCACCTTTAATAGAAGAAAACATTTAAAAATTTTAATATCTTATGTAGAAAACATGGAATTTTCATGATTTATACTAACAATTTTATTTTTATGATAAGACATTTCTTGACGATTAAAATTCTTTTATAAAAAATTAACTTAACCAGTTTTAAAATTTGAATTTTTAAATACTTTGTCATGTTTGCTGGCCACTATTCTGATCCATTAATTTCATATGGTTTGTAAAAAATTCCACCACGTTTTTGGTGTTGATAATCTTTTATAGATGGACTGGGATGAGTATAAAAAATTTAATTTATTCTTTTTTCATCTGTTTGAACTATTCATTAGAGCAATTAAGCCAAATTTAGCTAGGAAATCTCTTATTGTTCTTTAAAAATATCCATCGATAATTCAAACATCCCGAAAAGAAGGCTAATCTCTCGTGATTCTATTTAAAAAGAAATTAATAATTTAGATTTTTGTGACCATCAAAGTGGTAAAGGAACTATACTTAATGTACATGATAATATTTGGTTAATAAAACCAACGATATTTAAATAGCTCTTAATTTTCCAAATAAGTTTTTTTGAAACACTAACTGCTGCTCTTTAAATATTGGCCAAAATTCATTTTTATGTTTTATGTTATTTACATTGTCTTTGTTATTCCTTATGAAAATAAATATTTTATTCGTTCATTATTTCAAGTTCTACTTTCCTTTTAAAAGTAAATAATTATTATATATGTGATTTATTCAAGAAGTAATCACATACGTTACAGAGTTTCCTGACTGTCATCATATAGACTTTTGCGCCTGTGAAACCTTTTTGATGATTTTCCTTGCAGAACTTTATTGCATTTACTTCTGACTGCTAGACAGGTATTAAGTGTTTTACCAAGGATTTGTTAAGGCTGGAATTTGGTATTTTGATCCCTATACCTACCTTCCTATCTAATTTTCCTTTGATTCTCGATCCATTGGAGAGCACCTTTTCCAGATTTGATCCACCTTTATCTGCCCATCTGGTAAACTGGTTTTGAAAATCTTTTAACATTTTGTTATCATGTTCATACTGTCCAATTCTGTAAATACTATTTGAGTTATTTCCTGCTCTCACAGTTTCCTTAATTTGCTAGCCAGTATTCTTGGTTTTGAGTTACCTGTCATCCACTACCAGAGAGCAGTATATGTGCACATCTCTTCCTGTATGTTTAGGGAAAGAAGATCCAGTGTTACCTCCATGGCTGCAGTAGAACAACTGCCCATTGCTTCTGTAATTTCTAGACAAGCTTGCCTTTGCATCTTTTAGCTGAGGTGTTTTTTCTGCCTTTGGCAACCATACTTCCAAAGCATAGGTGTCCGTAGGCCTAACTGTAGAATGTGCAGTAGCCCTCATTGTCACGCTCATTCTTTCATAACCCTATACTAACGTAATCAAAACGTTTTCTACTTGCGTATTCTATGCCCTATTCATAACGTAAGTTCCAGTACTACATCCAAATGTTTAGTCCCACTGAAATGAAAAATTCTGACAACTATATGATTATTAATCACCTGCATATGCTATTGTCTCAAAGCAACTATTTTCGGTCAACCATCACCAGTGTCCACAAGAAAGTATTCCATTATCACAAGACCATTTTGGATTCGCCACCCTATTAGCCACTTACCTTTCGACTTTCTATCATTTTTATGGCAGTCAAGGCTTTTATTTTCACCTTTGATACTCTCTTGATAAAGTTGGAAGGAATGTCGGATGCCCTTCCAATATCCAGAAAGGGTAAAGCTATTTCCTTACTCTCTAATGCCTTGTTTATCTTATCTAATGAGGCATTTCGAAGAAATTGAGGTTAATTTACCGTTTTAGAAGGCATACTGTGCATTGTGAAGTGAAACCCTATAGATATAAATGACACTGACTTCACTAAAATATTGTATATTACTAAACGGGAGCCGTTATTGAGAAGTAAAATTATAGATCAGTACATAAGGTATTTCTTTAAAGAAGTTAAGGTGAGCAATCAAGTTCTCTCTTCTATGTAATCACAAAACTGAATATATATTATTAAAAGATTTTTTTAAGTACTTAAGAACTGTTTTTTTTTACGTTACAGTTACAAGGAGATGTTGATGTTAACACCCTTAAATTGTTTGCATCTGGTCTTTCGAACTATTTAAAACTTATGTCAGCTAATGAAGAAAATGGCTTACGATCTAGTTCTACGCAAGTGGCTGGGTATATTATGGAATACATTGGAGAAGTTTTTGTATCTTTTTATACTGATGTTTTGAGGGAAGAACGAGAAATTGAATCACGCAGCATAAGGCAGATTGCAATGTAAGTAAATATCCAACATCATTATGCAAAATATATTTAGTTTGATTGTAACCCATTGCATCATGGGAGTGTGTCTCATGGAAGAAGTTTCAGGACGCCAGTTAAAGAGCATGGCAAATTCCAACCCGTAATGGCCAAACATCTATTAGACATGAACCATAATTTTGAACTCGACAACTACAAAATCCTCCACATACTCAATAAAAACCTCACATAAGACTGAACCGCTTAGAAAGTTATGAAATCTTAAAGTGTTTAAAACAGGGTGATAATAATAGTAAATGAACAAATTTTCCCAATAACCCCTTCCTTCAATTATAGAATGCTTACTGTTACTTTGTATGCTCTCCTGCCCTTGTCTTATTTATTGTATATTCAGTGTACATATGTGTATATATATATTTGTCTTGTACTATTCTTTGTTTGGTCATACCTTTATGCCTGTATACTCGTTTATTATATTCTATTCTATATACCTCAGCTCAAGTTTTACCAAAAATACAGAAAATAGATCACCCTATAAGGCCTCTCGTTAACTTTATGAATGCTCCATCTTACAATTTGTCAAAAACTTTAGACAAATTAATAAGGAAATATGTTACATTCGAAAATACATTTAGCATAGAAATAACCTGGACCTTATAAATAAAATAGACAACGTTATTATCCCAGACCGAGCTACATTAGTTTCGTTCGACATTGTAAACCTGTACACCAAGATCCCCAGTCAGTGAAACAGTGTCAGTACTGGAGAACAATTTACGACTAAGTAAGAAGTTAAAAACGAGTCGATCGACAAACTAATACATTTACTGATCGTTTGCTTAGCACAAAATTACTATACATGTAATACATGTGAGTTTCAGGGTTTTTAAACATCAAAATAGTAGTATAACGTAAAAAGGGTCATAAGGTAAATTTTGGACATTAGCCTAATTTAAAAGATTTAGTTATTTCATAATATTAATGAACATAGAAATTCAAAGGGAAATGCAGACATTAATTAATAATTCAGAATAACTCTTACATAATATTAACTTCATATTTAATTTCAGTCTTGTTTAAATATTTAAATTATGTTTCATGATGTGTCAAAATATGAAAAACATTTAAAAGGTATTGGAGGGTTTGAAGCTATGGTCCACTAAGTTTTTAGACAGTGATGAATAAATATCGAAAGACTATTTCAGACATTGTAAGAAATAAACTTGATAGATTATGTTGGAAGCCTGTGTGATTCATCTATGATAGAGACAGAATTTTTGTCCGAGATGTTGGCAACATTCAAAGGTAGTCGTAGGGGAACATATTTACGGACCCCTGGAAAACAGCTTCCCATTGGTAACCTGGAGAACAGCTTCCCATTGGTGTCTCCTGGTTTGTATCACGTGACATGGCGTGATCGGAAGAAAGAACGAGGAAGAAGGAGCCTTCTTCCCACTTACAACAGTGATTCAGTACAGAGCAGACATGTTTTGCAGTTAGTCCAGCGAAATGTTTTAACAAGTGCTTATTTGCGGTAGTTAAAGTACAACTACCGTTTAAATATGTTTAAAGAGGAGTAAAGACAGTGCCGTACATCGTACGATAACGAAGATGTGAAATTTGTTCGTAAATTGTCTCAAAAGTGATAACTTTGGAAGTATGAATCATGGCGTGGCGTTCTTTATGCATTTTACATAAAAACTGTGCAACGAATGTCTAAGTGAACTAAAATCAACGTGGATAGAGTGCGACGAATAAAAGTGTTATGGGGTTTTCTATTTTTAAATTGAATAAAATTGTGTTGTAAAGTTTCTCTTTTGTAAATTCATAATTTCTTTAAAGTGCACTATAAAACAAAAAATCGTAAGTAGTAAATTAATTTAACCAAGTCTGCATTTGAATAATTTATCAATATAAGTTGTTGTATGTTTAAGGTGAAATTATTAATAATGAATTTGTGTGTTTGAGTGTCTGATTGCGATAGTTGAGATGATGAATTGCCAATTTGGTTTAATTATTAATGTGTGTGTTTTGCAATCTAAAATGATACAGTAAAGTATTAATGCCAATCACTATGACTTTTTAATTTGAGTTTTTATCCTTTCCAGAAGTACTTTATGGTAACGAACCTTGTTTAAATTATAAATTCAGTTTTAGTTTTTCTCTGTGTGTGAAATAAAATGGCGGCAGTCTTTGGTGAGGGAGGCGGTTTGGAGCCAAAGTTGCCATGTGAACAACATGGCGGCCATGGTTCTGGACGAGTCCATTTTTAACCAGAGAACTGCAGTCATAGATGAGACAGTTTTATGTGTAACAGATATTTCAATGATCAACTGTTGAGTAACAGATATGATCAAAACATAACCTAACTTCAATTTTGGGGTTATGTTTGTTTGTTTTCATTGGGATTAAGGTGTTGTAATATTTTAAAATGATAATTCAATTAAATAAATAAGTAAAGGGATTGAAGATAGGAAATAATAAATAATTGTTACACAGTAAAGGTATTTTTTTATTTTAAAAATAACTTAGAAATATTTTTATCAAAATTAAATTTTTATTTTTCATTTTTTTTGTTTTCTATTAATAAATTGTTTGTAAACGGCTTGCAAAGGTGGCAGCACGTTACATACATTCAACAACAAAGTTTACATTCAAAGCCAAGGACTAGCTATGGGTTCACCCTTGTCTGGCATTATGGCTGAAATATTTTAAAATCATACTGAAACCACATACAGTAGAGCGTCGAAAATCCGAACTAATTGGGACCGAGGGGGGTTCGGATTTTCAATTTGTTCGGATTTTTGAAAATAACCAAGAAAATGCTATTTAAGCTAAAATATATGCCCTTTAATCGATTAAAGTGGTTAAACAGTACAAGCAGAAAGTAAGACTACTTACATATTATGATTTAGAAGAACCTTCACGTTATGATTACGCTTGGAACTCTCAATTACAGTACAGTATGTACTGTACATGTTTAAAAATTGACTTGTACATTATAGTTAACACAAACGAAAAATAAAAAAATTACTATACAGTACACTACTGTATGTAAAACACACTGTTATAATGATTACACAAAGAGAAATAAATGAACTTTCTGTATGAAAAAACTAAAAATTTACGAAAGACAGAGCAATGATATCTACTGTCCTGTAGACACTGACTGACTGAGGGTGGACGTGATAACTGATAAAGAGATAGACTGAGTTAGTGGGGCGAGCTAGTGTAGACAAAAATAGACAAGCCAAGGTTATTACCCCGCCCCGCCCCGCTTTGTCCAACTATGAGACAAACACAATGTTTGTTTACTGCTAGCGCTAAAGCAGCTTATTAGCGTGACAGTGAAAATACTGACAGCCAATCTGCTGTGAGGGCGTGTGAAAGCAGGTAGTATTAAGAAGTGTTTAAAAAGAGATACTGTAATGTAATGTCAAACTGCAGTGAAGATTTTTGTGGATTTTTTAACAATGCAATTGAAATTTGCAAAATAAAATATTTGCAGGGGCTGCCTCGGAATGCGTTCGGATTTTTGACGTTTCGGATTATTGACGTTCGGATTATCGACGCTCTACTGTACATCATGACTCAAAGCACCAAACAATACAACAAAATAATTTATTTTTTTTAGGTATGCGGATGATTTTATATGATTATTCAATGGCAATAAATGTTAACCATCCTATTACTGAACTTTGTCAACAAAATTCACCCTGACCTACAAGTTTACCAGCGAAATAGAATGTGAACAAAGATTAAACTTCTTAGCCCTTTCCATCACAACGTTAGAACAGAAACACTCGTTTAAAATTTACAGAAAACTTACACAAACCAACCACCCTATTTCTCACAAATTAGCGGCTACAGCAGCTTCGTACACAGACTATGAGAATTCCCTTGAGTCCAGAAGATTTTAAACAAGAAGTTCTTACAATAAAATCCATAGCTGTTTCTAACGGTAGCAACACTTCAATTGTCGATAACATAATAGAAAAACAAACGATAATAAGAAAATTTATAAAAGCCAGACACCCCAAACCCAAATATATTGCCACAGACTATGACAAAACCTTAGAACACTCAGCACACAACATATTCCATAAGCAAGACTACGTAACTTACAGAACTCTTTACAGCT
>JAGFPH010000291.1:173919-186607 GCA_018207615.1 Philaenus spumarius | reverse complement strand
GGGGGGGTCAAAGTTATCCTACTAAAAATCCCCATGAGAAATAGACATAGACATAGACATAGACATAGACATTCTTTATTTGCACAATACATTTTTTTATGTTTATGTACATACAAAACAGGTGCATCGTCACTTATACAAACATAGAATCAGATACATGAAACTAGTACAGTCAAAAATAGTAGAACACAATACAAGTTAGACATAGTAAAAATGAACAATTACCATCAAGAAGAGGAAAATCAGTTCCAAACAAACTGGTCATACAAATAAGGGACTGTCAAAATATTCCTTTAATGAATAGAAAGCTCTGTTAATAAGCTCACTCTTTAGTTTTTCCTTAAATAATTTTACGCCCATGGACTTATAAGAACTAGGTAATGCATTGTACAATTTCAATCCTGCATATAAAGGGCTTTTTTCATACAGAGTTAAACGATGGTTAGGTAATCTAAAACCATATCCATTCCGTGTACTATAATTGTGTTGGAATCTGTATAAGTCCGGTAATTCATTCTTTATAGAGTGTACATAACTCAAAGTTTCATAAATATATATTCCTATCAGTGTTAAAATTTTTAAGTTTTTAAAATGTGTTTTACAAGAGCTTTGTGGGTGGGAATTGGTCATGATACGTAAAACCCTTTTTTGCAATCTGAAAACCGCACCAATGTTAGTCGCCTGTCCCCACAAAACAATGCTATATCTCAGAATTGATTCTACATACGCATAATACACTACTTTAATAGTTTCCAAAGGAACACAATCTCTCAAGTGCAAAAATACAAAAGATATTGATCTAATCTTTTTTTGGATGTTGTCCAAATGTCCCTTCCAGCTGAAATTTGCATCAAACTGAACTCCCAGAAATTTGTGTGAGTATACCAAATTTGGGAAGTTACTTTCTACCACTGTGTTTCTGACCGAAAATTTGATGACTTGAGTTTTGTCAAGATTCAGTTTTAGACCGTTTTTCTTAAACCAATCTTCTATAAGCTTTGTCACCTCAGAAAGAGATGTAAGTAACTCTGTACTGGAATCATTTTTTACTATAGCGGTCGTATCATCAGCAAACAAAATCAATTCTTTATTTATTGCTTTGGGAAGATCGTTAATGTAAATCAAAAAGAAAAGAGGACCCAAAATTGACCCTTGAGGTACTCCAATGGTAATATCTTTCCATTCAGACATATGTTTCTTACTGTTAGATAATATTATAGTTCTCTGTTTCCTGTTCAAAAAGTATGACTCTACCAAAGAAAGACAACTTCCTCCCATTCCATAATCCTTCAATTTAGACAGCAACAAAGAATGATCAACGCAGTCGAATGCCTTGGACAAGTCACAGAATATCCCGGCTGAGGCCCGCGACCCATCCAGCGCCTCCAAGACCTAATTCGTGAACTGTATGAGAGCTGAAGCCGTGCTCACACCCCTCCGAAACCCAAATTGTTTATCATAAAATAAGTTATTAGTTTGAAAGAAGTTCACTATCCTAAAATTTACAATTTTTTCAAAAATTTTTGAAAAGTTGCTTAACACAGAAATAGGACGATAATTATTTATATTTGTCCTTAAGCCTTTCTTAAAAACTGGCGAAATTTGCGCATATTTAAGTTTATCCGGAAAAATACCTTCTTTCAAACACTGGTTGATAATTAATGCTAGAGGCTCAGAAATTATATCTACAGAGGATTTGATCAACTTTATAGGTATTTCATCCCATCCAACCGAATTCTTGTTTTTCAGAGACCCGATAATTTTTTTTATTTCCTTTCCAGTTGTAAGTTCAAAATTACAGAGTGATACACTATTCTTAGCACAAATATCTTTTACAGACCAATGAACTCCTATAGCGGTGGCTTTTTCTACCTTAGTGTTATGTGCTATGTTTGAAAAAAATTCATTTAGTGTTTTAGCTACATCAACCGGGTGAGTTATTTTGGTATCATTTTTATCTTTCAAAATAATTCCGTTATTTATTTTAAAACTATTTTGATGGAGTTCTTTATTAACAACATTCCAAGCGGCCTTCGATTTGTTTACTGATTGATCAATGTATACACTGTTCGCCATTTTTTTAGCAGTTATAACTACCCTCTTAAAAATACTTTTATATAATTTCACATAGCTTAAAAAATGTATATTCTTATTTGATTTCGTTTCCCAATGCAATTCACGCTTTCTTTTACTTGAAATCTTTATACCTTGTGTGACCCAGTTCAAAACAACTGGTTTTGTTTTAGGCATATGTCTGAAAGTCTTTGGAGGGAAAACACTATTTAGCGTCATTAAAAATTTTTTTAAAAAGTCATCATAGTTTGCATTTACACTCACACTTGGATCAAAAATAAAATTATTATCTTGATTCAAACAATTAACGAACTCCTTCATTCCCACCTCAGAAAATATTCTAACATTAGTTAAGGTACACTTTTTTCTTATAGGTTCAATTCCCCCTTGAAACGGGAGATTTAAGAAGACAGCAGTATGGTCTGACAGTCCCAGATCAGTATTCAACCTACACTTAACACTATACTTCCTCCCGGTAACAATGTTGTCCAGACAAGACCCAGAATGCCGAGTCGGTCTGGTCGGCTCATTAAACTGCAATAGGAATCCACTACATTCAATTATTTCTTTAAATTTATAGGAAAATATACTACTTTCTAGGACATCTACATTGAAGTCTCCAGCAATAAAGACTGATTTACTTTTTAAACTTTTTTGCAAAATATAAAGAAGTTTCTCAAATTTAGAGAGAAACATTTTTTTTGTATTATAGTCAGGAATTTGTAACTTAAGGTTACAAAAAATAAAATAAAAGCTGCTTTTGTTTATCAGCCCCACGTTGGGAAAGCCATTTTGTAACTTATGGTTACAAAAAATAAAATAAAATGTTAATTATACTGTGTTAAAAAAAAATGGGGTTCGGTAAAAAGTTCAAAAATAAAAAAAAATATGTTTTAAATCAAAATAAAAATGCTATATGTGGATTATCTAATAACCATTAATGTCTCTTCAACCTCCTTTACCTATTTACCTTAAAAAACAAAAATCGTCGCTCATGTACCACTTAAAATTGCTTATGCACCTCCTAGGCCTATTGCCTCACTACAATAATAATCATCACCCACCTTAACTCTCCATAACCTCTTTCTTCCAACTTCAACGTAGAACAATATTAAACATTTCACCTTACTTCAACTCATCTTATTATTATAACCTTAAAACTCACCTTACTTAAATTCACCTTAAAAATCACCTTCACTTGACTCCCATAATCTCAGTAATAAAAAAAAATAATAATCATGATAATTTGCGATAATCCACATATAACCTCACTCATGCTCTGTTTGCATATATTTATTTATAATTACTAATCATTGAAAAATACTTGTTAATTAATTCTATCTTCTTAGGGGTGGGAACTTGGCTAATTAAAGTATTGACTAAATGGACACACGTGGCTATATAAAGAAATTCAAGGCATTGCGGCAAGACAACAATTGTTTACTCTGACATAATTAAAGAATGCTGATTTACAAAGAAATACATCAAGACTACAAAAAACAAACAACAAATCATTTATATATAAATATGTACAAGTTACAACTAGGCCCTAGTTCACCTATCGTATGACGCAATAACTAAGAAAATTGAAGCTAAGTTATTTCTCAAAAAATTGTAAAATTCTAAAATGCAGACTTCTAAAATTAAAACTAATGGCCATATTTACTCACGATACCAGTTGTTTTTGTAATTTAACTTTGTTTTGCACTGACTCTATTTGATTTAGCTAGCTTATTCCCATAGCGTTAGTCCGGTCACATGGCGGCTTTTTATAACTTCACTTTTCAGGAAAAGTACACAACAGATTTTAGTTTCTAAGTCTTCACCAACTTTCAAGCACTTTTACTTCATTTCGATGCAACATTTGTTGCGGTTTTAAGGAAAATATAACATTTACGACGACTTTTCACCACCACCGTCCAGTTACTTGAACAGCTCGTTACGCCATTTTGATAGAAGACCCTGCTACAAAAATGTTCCGATTCGTCCCAAGGAAGAACCAATACGTCTCACAACGTTCCAATTCTTGTGACATCTGTGTTCTTTTACATACATAGATTGATCCCCTCTCTCTCTTCCAACTGCTTTCATGATCACTGTACACATTATCATATTAAGTTTTTTAATTCATATTACATTGTGCCATGTACTGTTGTTATATTCCTTTTATTTTTATTATTATTTATTTATTTATCGAACTGTTTATAGTCTTAAATACCGCTTCATATTATTTGCTTATAACGCACCACTCGTTGAAATAAAGTTTCTGAACAACTCCACCCTTTACACACGCTTATATTTTAATATATACTTTTTAAGTCTGCTTTTGTATTTCCTATTTTTACAGTCTGCTTTTACATTTTATTATTTGTTTATTAAAGAAAAAATGATTCTACTGTAATTATTTTGCGTCATTAAGAAATGTAATTATATGAAAATTAAAATGATTAGTATTATTTATGTATTGCGTCATTTATTCATTTAGACCAAATCTCTGTTCCATTAGTCACTATAGGAAACAGCTGATTCATATCTTACTTTATTAATTTCTCTGTGACATGGACATAAGTGTTACAGATTGTATAAATAGATACAACAATTGAGTTGTAATCTAAGAGCTCCACAGCTGAACTCTCAAATACTAGATCTTCATTTAGACCCGAAAAATCATGTACAACCTTATATCTACAACTCCGTTCCACCAACAGACAAGAACCCCCCTCAGAAAGTTTTTTCTGGCATAGAAGGCTGCCAGATTAAAGTTATTAATTGTATTCAGAATATTAATACCACTGTTGTCAAGCCAGTGCTCATTTACTGAAATTACTTTGATTATTAAATTAGATTGAGACAGATACAGATTTAGCTCAGAGATTTTGTGTGAATTTAGACCCTGTATATTATAATGCATTATCAAGCTTAGATTTTTAAATAACCTGAATCTACCTAGCTCACTTTTAATTTTCTTTTCGTCAAATACACTCTTGTTTATTGCTTGCTGCATTCGTCTTTCCTGTTATTAGCCATTTTTCAAGCAGTGTTTTTTGTCTATTATTCTTCTGCCATACACTATTTGCACTTTGTATATTTAATTGTTTCTTTGCTTCCTGCTCCTTTGCTGATTCCAACCACATCTCTAGGGCTGTCTTCTTCCTGAACTTGTTTACTTTTTTTTCCAGCAATTCCATCAGTCTACTGCACACCACCGCCTTGCCATGCCTGTTTAGATGGCCACTCAATGTAAAGTCATAAGATGACACTCTATCATCTATAAAGTTAATGCAAACATTATGCACATTCTTGTTAGTGCTTGAATTAATGTGCTTGTGCATAATTTTATTTGCATTGTTTACTAGATGACTTCTCAACAAAGCATTCGGTGGACTTGGGATAGTGTTAATGATAACTTTTGATTGAAAAGAAATTGGAAGGACTTTCTCCAAAGCATCCTTAATATTATAACCGTAATTACTACCCAGTGCAACATCATTTGATCCTCCGAAAAAAATCAAAACATCATCCTTTGTAAGTTTTCCTCCAATGCTTTGTGCCTTCTCAGCTACTTGTGCTATATTAGCACCTGAATACACATATCCCAAAACTTCATAATTTTGATCAACCATGTTTCCTAGCTCCTTAGCAATATTCCTAGCATGGCTGTCGCCCACAATTATTATTTTCTTTAGTTTCTTTCCTTTGTTTTGAATTACATTTCTTAAGTTTTGGTTTACTTTAACTGGATTCACATGCCGATTGCAATTTCTCTTTACAGAAGGCATAGGTTTTAATTTATTTGTATAACTAATATTCAAACTTTTTCTACTTTCTTGCGGAAGACTGCTTATAACTCTGGTATTACACAAATGTGGAAGACTGAGTCTCTGATGCTTATTTACAATGTTCCAGTTCATATCTTCATCATATTTGCTTTCAAGTTTAATTATAGTTTCTTCTTTTTCCAGCACTTTTAAACTCAGGATAGTATTCTGTTGTCTCAAATCATTTACATCTTGTGCCTGTATTGACAGCATTTCATTAAGTGAGTTTATTTCACTTCTCAACAAATTGATTTTCACCCTTCAAAATGTCGACTTCATCTAAGTCATATCCTCCATTTTCCTCAGAAACTAAGTCTCCATTCAAAAAGGCAAAACAAACATTACAGAGGTACTTATTACAACCATTTGTTGGAACTTCTACACTTTTAAGCTTTAAGCATTTGAAATGGTGCCAAATGTTACACCTGCAGCAAAGTATTCCAGATGTTCTCACCTCTTTGTTACAAACCGAACAGATTTTACATTGTTTATTCATCTCTTCCCTTTTTTAATAAAATCCTATTTATTTATCCCTATAATGGGTTTGTCAAAATAATTTGCTTATAATGTTGTGTACTCTCAGATTATTATATCCGCAACAGTAAGTTTGCACAACAATGTCAATAATGTTCATTGGTTACACTATGAAACACATAAATCACCAATTCCAAAGTCCAAACAGATTAAGATAGTAGTAGTCCTATCTAGAATAAATTTAAAGCAAACATTTGCTTAGTCAACAATCAGTTTGTTCCATATAATGTGGTTTAACTTGATCAAGCTTGTTAGACTGAAGTTTATTTTGTCACTTAACACATTAAAAAACACAAGTTAGTTAAAACTGTTTATAAATTTTAAAAGCTATTTACTTCACCATTAAAATAAGACAAAGTCAGTTTTCACAAGATAATTTTTTCCACAAAATAAGATCAATTATTGCAGACACACACAACACACATCCAGCACTGCCAACAGTTCTACTCTACTCTCCCTTCTGAACCTTCTGCTCTCCCAATATAAGACTCCACCTACCTAACAATGTCTCTAAGAAGGACCTTCCTGAAGTTCAGAGAGCAGTTGCATTAGAGACTATTAATGGCTACTACAGGAACTATTATAGAATATTTACAGATGGCTCACTGAACCAGCTCGATGCGAAATCTGGAGCGGGATATTTTGTAGACGACACCAATGAGTCATTCTATGTACCTGCACATTCTATATCAAGCACAGACGTGGAACTGTTAGCAATTGACGCAGCCGTAGCTCACATCGCCAGTGTGGAAAAGCGGGATTTTTGTATTCTCAGCGACTCTATGAGTCTGCACTGCAGATTTTGAAGCAGTACAAACCATCGAACTACTACCGTAGAGTAAATGACATTCACGCTATGCTTGGAAAACTCAGAGGTAAAAACATTTGGTTCCAGTGGGTTCCTGGACATTGTGGTATACATGGCAACGAGGAAGCAGATAAGATAGCTAGAATAGCTGCAGGTTTGGGCCCGATTCCATCCAGAAATCTTTCCCTGAGTGCCGGTTTTGCTCTTTGTGACAGAACCCTGCAATCTAAATGGGTTGAACAGTGGAATAACGAGAGAAACGGTCGCCATTTATACTCAATACAGAAAACTCTTAACAACCTGGAAATTTACAAGGGAATCCCTCGTTCAGTATCGACTTTCGCATCCAGAGCGAGAACCGGGCATATTGTTACTCAGGCATACCTCTTCCGTTTTGGACTGGCTGACTTGCCCACTTGTTTGGTATGCCAAGAACAAGAAGAAACTCTCCAACACATCCTTCTGAAATGCCCTGGTCCAGAAAATGCTCCTAGAAAGATACTTAAAGCGAGACTTAAAGGAGAATGCACCCTTGAAAGAGTACTGTCGAACAACACCATTTGGCGACTTGCTGCCCTTGTTTATGAGAGACACCGTGTGGTTGATATCACTTGATATCAGATACACGCACAAGAAGTAAGAAGTAAGTATCAACACTTTACATAACTATTTTATACGAACATAATTTATATTTAAAAATTTAACTAATAGTTTGCTTCAACGTTCTGCATCGGTACATGTTATAACCGGAGAAAACAACCTTATTGTACAAAACATTTATTCTTATGTTCAACTACAAATGTTTTTATATTTAAATGAAGATGAATAAAGCTTATTTTAATATTCTTCACCTTACTGGAGAGCTTTTTAATAATAATATATATTTTTCTACTTACCTCTGCTCCTCCAAAAATTTGTTCATTGCATTACGGCCGTTTCGACTGTTTATTCAGTCATGGTCACATGCGTTTTATCGGTACCATGTATAACGTACATAATATACCTCGGCCCACTGTTATAACACAGTTAAAACACATTACGGATTTGACAAACATTTATGAAAAGTTTGTTACAACCCAAGTCCCAGAAAAGTAAACCACATCTGATCATTCTTGTGGGCCTGCCGTGAAGACAGTGATACCACATAAAAGCCATGCTCTTATCATCATCTAACATATTTACACATACTCAATTACGTTTAAAAAACACTTTGTTTATTTATTAAGGAACAAACTTTTTTCATTACATGATTGTATCCGGCTGTGATTGATACTATTCTCAATCCGACTGATAGGTACAGTATCAATCATGTGACCATGACTGAATAAATAGTTGAAACGGCCGTAATGCAATGAACAAATATTTGGAGGTGCAGACGTAAGTAGAACAATTAATATATATTATTAATAAAGCTTATTCTATATTTTGCGATGATGTAATTAATTCTGAGTTTTTTTTTTGTACAGTACATTGTGTGATGTGAATTACAGTAAAGACCACGGAAGAATACCTTTGAGGGACGGGCTTGTGTACACCGAGACCTTGAACGCTCCAATCACCTTAGTTGTTATGTTCTTCCCACGCTTCTAACTGAACGCGGCTGACTCAACGCATTTATAATTCTTTAAACTGTGCGCTCAAGCCTCGAGCGGTAAATCCCAGGAGTGTTCGAGACTAGTAGATATGGCAACGCTGCGCTCCCATCCTATTGGCCGCCACGCAACGGTATTCTTAAGTGGTCTTTAATATAGGGTTAAATTACCCTAGGTTAAATTGTTCTTAACATATTTCAAATGACTTAGAGTTACTTTTGGGTTATTGGCTAGTATATTTATAGTGGCCTATTGACATTTTGATATTAAAATTACACTTTCGACTTTATTGGAACTGTGGTAGGTGTATACCGAATTTGGGCTAATCTAGGGTATCTGATCTTTATGTTAAGAGATAAATTTTCAACTAACATGACAAATTGTACTAACCCTAGATCACTAACTATTCGTAAAATCTACGATGGGAGTTGAAAAAACTAAAATATCTTCAAGAGAACTGAAGAATTATCCTTTCCTACAGCTTAAGTTTAGCCTTGTCATTGAACGTGTGTAGTGTTCTGTTTGTTCTGCCCTTCCTTTAGTTTCACTTTACTTAGGAGATAAATGTGTACATTTTTAGTTCTCAGTTTTTATACATTATATTTTAGAAGTAATTATTACATGACTTTTAATCTTATAGGACACAAAATTAACATATATGTGATATTCTTAAAAATTATGTAATGTTAATAATTATCAAGTCTTTTACATTCTAGTTACAGTAGAGTCCCGATATTTAGAGTTGAATGGGACCGAGCTCGGATTGTGAAAAACTCGAATTACACAAAATATGTAGAGGTTAAGATAAATCTACTACTTATAGTCATCATATCTCCGAAAAAATTAAAGTTTTATTAATATACACTATTTTGTATTGAACACTGAGGTAAAAAAGTAATTTTATACACAGTAAAAAATAGAAACTTACTTATTAAAGAAATCATAAATGGTTTTTTGTTTAACTACACTGCAACGTTTATGAGCTGTGATGTCACGCTAACGACAGAGTAATACGGTATCGGCTGCAGTAGCTTCGGGTTGTTGTTCAACATAGCTTAGCGCTGCATCCAAAGCTGTGAATCCCTCGCTATGAGTCATATCAGGTAGAGCTTATGTACAAATGTAAACACATTCAGAGAATTCTCGGAAGGCAAAATTCTTGGAAACCGATACCGCGTCTAGAATTACAATACTTGTACAAACACGTAAGTCTTGCCCCATATGTCCAGCCCCCTTTCTACCAGACAGTGACCTATTTATCCAGCGATCTCTTTCACAGCATAAGATTTTATTCTTAGTATTAAAAAAAAACTACGAATTAAAGAAGTTGATTTCGAATTATCCACAATTTTTGTACGTTGATATCATATAAAGTTCAAGGGACCGAACTGAAACTTGGAATTTTGAATTAAAGACATTCAAATTATCCAAGTTCCACTGTATATACAAAAATAACATCGAAACAAACTTTTCCCGGCACTGCCGTATTCCCCGCCCCTCTCTTACAAGGTCGCTCGACACTAAACCGGGCGTGTCTAAAAATAACCCAGTCAACCTCCATACTTTATTGTGTGGTACTGATACTGTAGTTTGTCATTGATGCTCTGCCCAATCTGTGTCTGTTGTTAAATCTCGACAAAATCTTTTGTAAACAGAAATCATATTGTTTATTGACTTTTGTACTGCGCATAACTGTATCCCACTTATATGAACAACGATACGGTTATTTTTCCCCCCCTTAACATGACTTTAGTTGTACAGCCAATGGATCAGGGCATTATAAAAAATGTTAAGCATTTATACCGGCGACTTATTGTACAAATGCTCTTGACAGATTCATTGTAAAACAAAAATTTAAAGATTGGTATCTTTCAAGCAGCAAGAATGTGTCACAATGCATGGTCACATTCAATGCTATTTGTGGCTCGAATTACACGGAACCTCAGATTATCGAGACTCGAATTACCGGGACTTTACTGTATTATGGTTTTTTTTTTAAATATGTTTTTCATGTACTTTTTTACAATAACCTGTTCGGCAGTTTATACCCTTTTTTTAATAGAATCATTAACATTATTGTCCCATAATTTAATATAAATATGTATAAAAGATGAAAATACAATTTTGTGGCACGAAAAACATCAGCTGAGAGTAAATTAATCATATAGGGATTGCACTGTTATATAAATTTTTGTGAAAAATAATACTAACAGATAGACGTCAAATTTACAAATGGTTAATGGTAAACGATATAAAAATATGGTTAGCAATCTAGGGTTAAACAAATATACACAGACTATTTGTACTGTTGTAATTTCTTTAATAAGCTGTTGGTTGAAGGTTTCGGAAGTTTATTACGTAAATCTCTATAAACCTCTCCAAATTTTGCATACAAAACTAGCAGAATGGTATTATTGTTTAAACATTTGCGAGTTCGTAATTTCTCTAAAATAAATTTATAGGAAAGTTATACTGTCGATTGGGGTTTTCACTTTTTATTTGAAATAGGATTTTTTGTGAATTGCATACTACACAACCTCTATACTTACAATTAAAATGACCCAACACTTTTTTTTCAGGTGTGTATATAGGATCCGCTGGAAGCGCTGGTATTCTGACTGAAGTTATGTTGGTGGGTGGGGTGATAACCGTTCATGTTATGGATACCATTTGCATGTTTGTGAGAGACAGTCTGACTGCAACTGTAAGTTTAACGTAGGCTAACCTATTTCATAAAATATTTCATTAATCAGAAGCTTGAATTGCTGTCCTTTTGGAAAAACCACAAAATCCTATCGTCATCACTTTCTTAACAAGTCTGAGCGCACATTGATTTCTTTTTGACTTGACGTGCCCAGGAACCCAGAGTGTGCTTTCCCAGCCGTGATGAGGTCTTGAAACATTCTCAGACTCGATTTGACTTGAATTCATTTCAAACGAACCGAGGGCTTTCACCGAGTTGCCTGGTTATCTGAGTTAAATCTTACTCCTTTGATCATGTTGTCCAAGTGTTAGGTTTATTTGTCACTTTCCAACAAAACTGTGATCAAATAGCCACGGTGGCCGTGGTTGTTAAAGCGTCAATGCTTTATCAATCGTCATGGCAACCATCAATGGAAAGGTTCCGGGTTCAATTCCCATTGACCCCGAATAATTTTCTAAATGGTTTCTTAACAGACATCGTTGGCTGTGGTTCGGATTCCACGTAAAACTGTAGGTCCCGTCTTCATTAGCATTAAGTGCAAAACAGTAGGACATTAAACACAAAAAAAAAATTTGACTGAAACAGTGTTGGATGTTTTCCCATTGACAATGCACTTTCTCGACTGGCCTTCTTCTTTGATCTATATAACTTACGTTTCCTTATGTGGGGATAATCACAGCCCTGGTCCTCCAGAAACATGGAATATATAATTTAGTTATACTCTGCCTGTATAGTTTTAACAATCCTGTCCTTATACTAGCTAAATTTTGTTTGCTCCCTCAGGTAATTTGTACATATCAAATGTCTCAAATGACTATTCCAACTTATCTGAACAACTTTCAGGCCTTCGTCTAAATATTGGGTCCAGCCCCGTCATTTTGAATCTGTTGTTGATGTTACAGTCAGGGAGGTGTTCTTGATTAAAACCTTTAGCACTTCTCTGTTTGCTACAATGAATTCATCCAAGGATTTTCTGATTGTTCCATGTGAAGATACTGGGTCCTTCGCCGATAGTTTCTGGAGTTTAGCTGATCTTACATCTGATAGGTTAAGATTTCTTGTTCCCTTAACACCCGGGTTCAAACACTAGGTTAATATGTTAATAACAAAGAGACAGATCAATAACAATGCATCAGTGGTTCAGTGGCAAAACTTATCT
>JAGFPH010000291.1:163360-173909 GCA_018207615.1 Philaenus spumarius | reverse complement strand
TATAACTAATATATATTTCTGATCACACACCCCATCAATTCGTAACACATCCTAATCTCTACCGAATTTCTTCCAGAAATCTGTTTTTCCTTTCCATACTCTCTACTGTACTGAGCCAGCAAGTAATGGTAGGAATCCCAATTTGTGTTTAATTTTTCATCTTGAATGCAACATAAAATATTTGTACTTTCATCACACTCTGATATAAACGTTATTTTGCTATTTTTGAACTATGTAGAAATAAGCTATCTCTAGTAAAATGTTTGCAATGCATGCTTAAGGTTTAGGTTGCTTTTACAATACAACAGGTTCATGCTTACAGCATTTAATTATATACATATATTTTAATGTGTTTGGTGTAATTTAAATTGTACAAATAATAGAAATATATATTTTAACTTAGACTGCACGTACGTTGGACACGTATTTGTCATGACCCGGTGTTGAACGAATACGTGTTACAATGACGTCCGACCTAAGTGCCTACACTGGCCCTGTTTGGCGCCCAATCGAGAATCAGTTACAATTGTTTTGCGGAGGTTTCATAAATGATTCTAAAGATGATTTTCTGTGTTTTTTTCTGCTGGATAACATTCTCCTTGAAAAGAGTTGCAGAAAAGATATATGGATTCATCAGTTTAATGAAGATAAATGTGCAAATGAGTTTTAAAAATCTTATTCTACTCTTTACGAAATCAACCAGACAAATTCATATAGTGAATTTTAGTAGCATGTAGTAAGTTAAAATTTAACAATAAAAAATATTGTAAAACATATTTACTTTTTGTCTGACACAGTTCAGGCTTTAGCTCCCGGTTGTGGTACGCTTAGTGTTCCGTTAGTCCCAAAGGCGAGGCTCATTTCTATTAAGATTGTATAATATTTCTTTAATTACTAATTAATTACCTTGTTTGTGAGGTGATACTGCCGAACAAGCCTTAATGTTTATGAAATATAGTCTATTACCACTTCATATGACGCGTTTCCACTATCATTCAGTCATTCTCAAATAATACGTAAAACACACAATAAAAACACTTAAACAACACAAAACGAGTTCACATTTAAAATTATACATATACGGGCGACGCGCGTTGCCGATAACCGTTCACGAAAGCACTCGATCGTCAATAATTGATAGTCACCAGATCAGGGTCTCCGTTCTTGAGTGGGGTGTTGATTTCAATAAAGCCCTAGAACATACTGCGTATAACATCTTCCGCAAACAAGGTTACCACCTGGTTTATAGGACCTATAATAGTTTAGAAAAAGTTTTAAAACCACCAAAAACAAGAGATCCGGACCATTTCAACAGCAGTGGGGAATATCAATTAACATGCAACGAGTGTCCAAAAACGTACTTAGGCCAAACTGGACGCACGTTTAAAACCCGGTTCAGAGAGCACGTTCCGTCCTCTAAACGATCTGCCACTTACAAGACAGACTCCAAATACACCGAACATTTCATTGACACAAACCATAGTTACACAGACATTGACACAAATTTAAAAATATTACACCAATGTAACAAAGGCCCATTAATGAATGCATTGGAGGAGTTCCACATTTATAAAGTGCCAAAACATAATCCCTACCATTTACTGAACAATAAATTAAAATTTCAATCCCATACCATTTTTGATTTGATTGACAAAATAGAAACCATTCCTGTGGTTCACGATGTATAGATTGTGTACATACCCCCACTCAAGAACGGAGACCCTGATTTGGTGACTATAATTATTGACAATCGAGTGCTTTCGTGAACAATTACGGGCAACGTGCGTTGCCCCTATATGTATAATTTTAAATGTGAACTCGTTTTGTGTTGTTTAAGTGATTTTATTGTGTGTCTTACGTATTATTTGAGAATTACTGAATGATAGTCGAAACGCATCATATGAAGTGGTAATAGACTATATTTCATAAACATTAAGGATTGTTCGGCAGTATCTCCTCACAAACAAGGTAATTAATTAATAACAATCCATTTGGGCTATAAGAATAATAAAATGGAATATTTATATTTTCCCTGAAATCGTGAGGTGTCGTGTTGAAAAATTGTTCTGGAAACAAACATGTTTGATCGGTCAACCCACTGGGCTATTAATGTTAAAATTTTGGTATTCCATCCTTTTAACCAAGAACCTCTTTGGAGTCTTAATAAATATAATTGATGAGAACATGTGCTTTTCATTAAAACATCCCTTTAGTACATTTTTTTATAATATTTTTCTGGAATGCAATTTGTAAGTATCAAAAATTATGTTCTGAGTATTTTACTGGTTCTAAATTTCAGATTACAAATAATACCTTTGAGCAGCATGAGATATCATTAATGATACAAACAGCAAGGACAACCGACAAGACCAAAATGAAAGGTATGTAATTTAGAACAATTGATTACTCATAAGAACTTCAATAACAGTCAAATAAAAAATGTGGTTCTATGGTACTTTCATTTTCTCCACAGTAAAAAAAGGTTGCTCATTGCAATATATCTGATATATTTCCAAATGAAATACAATTAACAGTGATAGTTTTAAATCTAGATAGTAGGTATTGAATTCATAACTTTACTTTGAAACTAGGTTTTTGAAAAGCAGTACTTAGATTAAATAGCGTTTGCTTTGGGGGCAAGAGAGCAGTTGCTCCGCAATATTATTGCAAGTAAACAGATGTGAAGTTCATATTTGTTTTTAATATTTTAGGTTTAACATTTTTTTCATTGTTGTCTTTTATATTTTTTGTTTTGGTTGAGTAGTAAAGTTACCAAACATGGATTTTATTCCTGCATTTTTTGTACTTTTGATAAATTTATATTTTATCTATATAAGGAGGCTTGATGGTTTGTAAAGAACTTTTAACTTTAGAGGCCGGTATGCGCTGTACCATTAGAAATTGATGACTAAAATGGTTGTGATTTTTATGGGTATTCTAACTAGATGTAAAAAAAAACTGACTTCACCGTTCATTTTCATTAGAAGTTTAACCATTTGAGGAGCACTGAGGAGCATGTCTCACATTTTGACATGCTTCCAGAGTAGTATTTTATTATATCAATTTTTACTATATTAATTTTTAACACATTTACAACTTTAAAATAATTTTTAACACATTGTTTTAAAATGATGGAAAAATTGAGGTTGGGTTTTGTAAAAGTAATCACGTTATATGACATGATTTTTTTTCACAAACTAGGAGCATTGAGAAATAAACAATTAGAAAAATTTTGTTATTGGTTTGTTATAAAAATTCAGTTATCAAAAAACAAGCAACTCACAAAGTAGTAAAAAAAGTGAGAAACCCGTGTGATAGAAGAAAGAAGCAAACAAAGCAACGTGGCAGTTTCGTGAAAACAATGTCATGCATTCTAACAGAATAAAGTAGCAAATATTAGACACTTTGACAGTACAGATCTATATTGTAGTGGTGAAATAACCAACTGTTTGAGACATAAAAGAAACTCGTTCCCATATTAACCAGGAACGTCATATGACAGCATTACTCCTTTGAGCAAAAACGTAAGATCACGTCATGTGATCTTTAAGCGTAAAATAAGCCACCCCTCAAAGGGTTAAATGACATTTTCAGTGACATATTTTTATGTACATAACAAGGTGGTTACAGAGAAGTAAAATTATTGACCTATTAAATGTAGTATGAATGTTTATTGTGATTTGATTGAAGTAGCAAAAGGCCTATAATCCAATAACTGTTGTAATAATATAGGACAATTATTAGATGATGTATTATCAGTTATAATAAAATGTATATATATTTTTATTAAAACCCAATAATACGCACAAACGGTGCAGGTCCGCTTGACTACATTTTTTGCTCTCTTGGCAGAACTGTTTACCCAAGGTCACTGATTTTCTAGGAGTTCTCCTATCTCCCCTTTCCAGTTTAACTAGTATATTCGACAGTTACGGTTGTATTGTGATTTTGTTATTATAGTAGATTCGGTGTAACGCTGCCTTTGCGTGTGCTTGTGTTACTAAAATTAGTGTTGTTATTATTTTTATTTTATGGTAAGTTTTTTTTTAAATATGAGTCTTGATAAAGACTATAAATGAATTGCTGAAATTTTAAAGGAATTAAGTGATGAAGCATTTTTTGAATAAGCTTGATTTTATTCCCTCTTATTGTCTGGATAGCCTGACTTGCCAGCAAAATTTTGACTTGTTCTTGAATTTTTACAAAATGAATTTTGAGGAGTCATTTCCATTAAAAGTAAAACGTAATGTAAATGTTAAAAAAAAAAGATCCTGGATTACCCAGGGAATAGAAATATCCAGTGCTCATAAAAGGCAACTAAGTGTAATTGCCAAACAATCTGTGGATAGTAACTTTATATCTTATTTTGTAAAATATAAAAAAGTATTTAAATCTGTATGTAAAGCAGCTAAGAAATTAACTAATTGTAAATTAATTAAGAAAGCTGATAACAAAAGTAAAGCTGTCTGGAATATTGTTAACAATGAACTTGGAATTAGTAAAATTAATAAGCAGTCTTTTCACGAGCTATTGTTTTATGGGAAAATAATTATGGACGGACGGAAGATTGCCAATCTCTTAAACGATAAATTTTGCAACTTTTCTGATGATGCAGGCTTAATGCCGCAAAAAGACAAAGTAGCTTCTTTTTTAACTGCTTTTGATGATAGTCAGATTCCTAGATTTAGGTTCAGTACGATTTCTGTGTCTGCAGTGAAGAGGGCTATAAATTCTCTTAAAAATAAACACTCTTCTGGATGGGATGAAATACCGATAAGTTTATTAAAAAAGTCTAGTAATAAAATTGTGGTATCGTTGTGTAACATTATAAATCAATCTCTCAAATCCGGTATTTTTCCGTATCAATTAAAAAATGCACAACTTAAACCGATTTTTAAAAAGGGAAATAAAAAAGATCCAAATAATTATCGTCCTATCTCAATCCTTCCTGCTTTTTCCAAGGCTTTTGAAAGAATTGTTTCTGATCAGATGAGTGCCTTTTTTGAGGGCCATGGTGTTTTTGTCGGTGAGCAGTTTGGTTTTCGACCTGGTAAGAATACCACCTTAGCCATTTGTGATTTTATACAGGAGGTTGCCAGGGGCTTGGATGAATCGCGGAGCACGGCGGGGCTTTTCTGTGATCTGTCCAAGGCTTTTGATTGTATGAATCACGAGGTTCTTTTGTTGAAACTTAAATATTATAACTTTGATGAAACGTCAATTTGTTGGATCAAATCGTATTTGGAGGACCGATATCAAAGGACTATCGTCCATAGTAATAATCTAATCTATCAATCAAGTTGGAAGAGAGTAAAGTGTGGTGTTCCTCAGGGATCAATTTTGGGTCCTTTACTCTTTCTCATTTACATTAACGATTTGCCCCCAAATATTGGTTGTAAATCTATCCTTTATGCTGACGACACTACAGCAATTCTCAAAGCCCGGTCAAATAGCGACTTAAATGCTGTAATAAATAGTACTTTTGATGAACTTTCTCTTTGGTTTGCTGTAAATGGTCTGAAATTGAACAGGGAAAAAACCCAGATTATTCATTTTAAACCTGCACAAAGCAGGAAAAAATGTGAAATCAATTGTCTTTTGGGAGGTAGGCAGACTGTGGAATCACAGACAACATTTCTGGGAATTTTGGTTGACAAGAATCTCTCTTGGAGGCCATTTATACAAAAGTTAACTAATCAACTTCATTCCCTCTGCTATCAGATGCTGGTACTTAGAGATGTTGTCAGTCCCGAAATAAGGAAACTGGTCTATTATGCTTTGTTTTTCTCCAGAATTCAGTATGGAATAGAGGTCTGGGGTTTGGCATCAGACATTGCAGATATTTTTAAAGTGCAGAAAAAGTATATTCGGATTATGAATTTTGGTAGTCTTAGAAGTTCATGTAGAAATTTATTCATTAATTTAAAATTGATGACTGTTCCAAGCCTTTTTATTTATAAGTGTCTTTTGCTGATTAAGAAGCAAATAGATTTTTTCATTGAAAAGCAGAGCTTCCATGCTTATTCAACCCGTAATAGGGAAGTCCTTAACTACTTAAACTATCCTACGCATCGGCTTTCTATTTTTGAAAAAACACCTTATTACATTGGAATTAAATTGTTTAACAAACTGCCCACTGATGTAAAGAATTTAGATGAAAAAGAATTTAAAGCCAGCATTAAAGAGTTTTTAATACAGAGGGCATATTATTCTGTACAAGAATATTTAGATGAAAGTTTGGTGAAGTAATGGGATTTTGAAGAGAGTAAATTGTGGATTATTTTTCTAGGTGTGTTAGAGTTTAAAATGGATATTGTAATTTTACGCCTAAAAATGGATGAAAAATGTATAGTTATGAAATGTTATGAATATTATAATGTATCTGTATTTTTAATTTTGATTTGACTTTTCACCTGTTTTAAAATCCAGTTACCAACTGGTTTTTGTATGAAACGTTATGTGAAATAAATTATTTCTATTTCTATTTCTAAGAATGTGAAACTAAAGCTACATCATGTTAAGTAATTGATGAATACGATTCCGACTATAGTGATATTGATGACTGTAATTTTGCAAAAAGTTGAACAAGCAAGGGAATGAGCAGAGTGATGAAGATGTTGATGTAATTGAGCCTAGTGGTCCAAAAGTATAACGAAGCATGATGAAAAATACAATATGATGTTGGCGGAGCAGAGCCGCCTTTGCGTGTGATCAAGTTACAAAATGACTGCATGTAAAGGCCGGTTAATCTCAGTTTTCTTAAAACAAAATTTCATAAAACTGTATACACTTTTTTTCTAATCTGAGTATTCTAATGAAGAGAAAATTTCTGTAATGGTGAAGTCTGTTCTTTGATGATATGTAGTGCCTATAAATGTTAACATCAGTTTTTCCCATCAAAACTCATAATACGTTTGGGGCTGCCATTTTTGTTCTACTTGTCCTGCATTTTTATCTTCATACAATTTTTCGCAGCTTGCCTAGACCTTTAAAATTTACTATCACAAGTATTTTTTTTCATCTTTACGTGTCAAAAAGTTCTTGAGTTGTTTCGTTATTCTTTTGACACCCAGAGGTGGTGTCAGTATGTAATTTAATTTCATAATTTTAAAACTACTGGTTTACTAAAACCACTTCCAAAATGAACTTAGGCCAATAATAATATCAAAATTCAACTCCTTTAACCCTTAGAACCCCAGGCGACGATATATCGTCGCCATAGATTGTGCAAGAAACCTGTAGGTAGTGTTTTTAGAAAATTGTATTTTTAGTGTTTTTAAACATGTATAAATAAATATTTCACAACTAGCAGTGATTGTATTATGAAGTATATATTATTTCGATTAAATTATTAACAATTTTAAATATTTTCATGTTTGCTAAACATATTTTAACAAACTAGAAACATTGCTTACTCTATGGAATTGTTTGACAGCACTGTGCACGCTCAGCTGTTTGTCACTGTCAATGCAGTAGCTTACTCGTGTTTATTCCTGTGGTGTTGCCTAACAAGGTTATCTTTCCTCGTGTTTATTTTATTGTGGGTTTTGGCTTTAGTGAGTGAAAAAGATTTAGAACTGCTTGCATTAGGTATAAGGACCATGTTATAAGAGCGCTGATAGCGGCAAGTTAGTGTAAAACATTTTGTCATTTTGAACTACCGTACACAATAATCACTTTGAAATAAACAATAACCACTAGAACCAGGACAAATTAAATATTTCTGACCTCTCTGGTCGCTGCGCTGGTGTTGATAGCGCTCAGTATAACCAGGTTCAGCGTTGATAGTGCCGCATCGTTAACACGTCAGATCATGGTGCTGACGGCGCTCGGTTAACGCGGATTTGCTCGTATAACATGGCCCACGGTATTTCCATTTACCCAATAAAGCGATGTTGAAAATGTGGCGCTATCAGCGGTCGTATAACATGTATCTAACTACCTAAGAAAGGATATCACCCAGAATGCTTATAGAAGAATGTCTGTAATAAGGCCTAAGCCTAGTCATTTTTAAAATGTAAACTTTTTATATAAATATAAGTGTAAATATAAATATTTCTGTAAATACCACAATATAAATTTGGTGAGTACTTAATTTTTCCTTAGTTATTTATTTGGTAAGCTATATCTCATTTTATATATATTTTTTACATGTAGCATCAAATTATAAAAAGGTTATTAAAAGTTTGATATTTGATATAGAAAAACAATTTTTTTATAGACAAATATATTTAGAAAGAAATGATATAGCTTCCCACGGATAAATTTTTCTTCCTTTCTTTTGTAAAGTCTCCCAAAAATCGTTTTTATTTTATTTTTATTATTATTATTTAGGAGGTGTGGGTTAAATTTTTTTAATAATTATAAAAACTGTTTTATTGTGTAGTGCGTTTTATTCCTAACATTTTAAGACCTCATTCATAACAATAGCACACATATTAACAAAGTTATGCATTTTTTACCAAAACTCTGTAAAAAGCCTCTTAAGGCTCTGGTATTTTTCGACATATTTGTGGTAGTGATGCATTTGTACAGATTTTGGAATTCCAATTTTTTGGTCCGGGGTTAAAAGGGTTAAGAAATATGTTTGAAATCTTGAAGCAATACCGGGCAAGAGGGGCTGTTATCCTTAGCCCGTTAGCAATAGAAAAAGACTTTTTAATAGACACTCACAAGGAAATAAAAGAATTTAAGCTGAACTCAAAGGGGAAGGTTTAACGTTGATTAATTGACTGTTAAAGAAATGTTTCTAAAACATTGCTTAAATAATATTGGAATATGCATACATATAATTAACCATTTTCAGATGTTATAAATCTAATATTTTTAATAAGTAATATTATATATAGGAAGCTTAGTTTAGTTGTTTGACATAATGTTGAACATGTTCATGCTATTTCTAAGGTATTGAATTGTAAATTTTCATTGCCAAAAATATAATTAATTTTGAAGTTGTTATTGCTCCCTTGAGAAAATCACTGGAATCTTTTTAATTTATTCTGTTGTTTCGATGAAAGATCATACCAAAGGCGTTATCTTTATTCAATAAAGGATCATTTGCTAAAAACCAATTAGTTATATAGTAGAACCTCACTAATTCGAAATCCAAGGGAAAGCATTTTTTGTTCGAACTAAAGGAAGTTTGAGTTATTGAGATTTTGAATTATAGAGGTTACTGTACATATAATTTGAATTACGGAGGTAAGCTTTTATTTTATGAAACCACTTAACAAACTGTGACGTAACTAAACACACTGTAACAAATCAACAAAAACACTGGCAATAGTCTTGACCTTGGAGGAAACCGTGTCTATGCCATACTTTTACCTTAGCGCATGCGCGAATTGGCAGTCATTCTCCATGTCTCCGCACTAGTCATGTTTCAACAGGCTTGTTTTTTGTATTAACTTCGAATTTCAGAGGCTAATGGGGAATGAAATTCGAATTTTAGAAGTTGACTTCGAATTACAGCATCAAAATTTGAGTTGTAGAGGCTATATGATGTTGAAAATACTTCGAATTAATGGAATATTTATTTTCGAATATTAGAGGTTTTCTGAGAGGAAGTGAGAACAGTACCAAATTATAGAGGTTTTCGAGTTAGCGAGGTGTTAAGCCTGTGGACCTCCAGTGGCTTATTTGTAAAGTTAAAGCTGCAAAGATCGACAAGAAAATGGGGGACACAGTGCAACCACGCGAAGTTGCCACTAAAACAATTTAACCGTAAATGAAATTTTCCTCAGCTAAAATTGCACACTTACAGAGAAAATACAAACATAAAACATACATAAATATATATATTTATACTATATCAAAATGAATTAGATTTTACCTTAGAAATAAATTGCTAAATCATTCATGATAAATTTTATCGTTAAGTTTTATTGTTAAACCCTTAAAGATGTTCTGGTTAAGTTTTATTTTTTTTTATTGTATATGGAAGCTTAAAAATCTGTTACAACGCATCTTCTGTGGCTCACAATTACAAAGAAAACGGTCGCCTGGAATGTAAATATAAAAAAAACTTGCGAAGGTACGTACATGGTATAAAATTTTTTTTTAAACGGGTACTAAATGTGCTGTTTTTGTTGAAAATGTCTACTCTAGCAAAAGCACTGCAAGAAGATTTTGTAGTTGTTAAAGAAAAATTTAAAGTTTTTGAGTCGAGTTTGCCACCACAAAGGGTGAATTTATCTCCTGCCTCACCTGCCATGGTCTCGGCGGTCAGTCTCGGCCCAATAGCGCATATCTCTGCTAATCCTGATTTTTCCACCATACCCCAGTACTTTGGAGTCGAACAAAGAGCTTCACCACCAAATTTCCGTAGTTCTGTTTATAATAAGCTGCCAAGTCAACCAGCTGAGAAGATGATTTCCACTCTACCCAGTACTAACGGGTTCGACTTAGATAAGCTCTTGTCCTTACATCTTGTACTTTTGGAGATCCCAATGGTGGCCCAGTTAAAATGGGCACTCTCAATATTATACGCATTCAAGGAGTTGCATATCGTCGGTGAAGGAACAATACCGCCAATGTCGCAATCGAGAAA
>JAGFPH010000291.1:150629-163260 GCA_018207615.1 Philaenus spumarius | reverse complement strand
AGCTGTAAAGAGTTCTGTAAGTTACGTAGTCTTGCTTATGGAATATGATGTGTGCTGAGTGTTCTAAGGTTTTGTCATAGTCTGTGGCAATATATTTGGGTTTGGGGTGTATGGCTTTTTTTGGATTTTCTTCTTATCGTTTGTTTTTCTATTATGTTATCGACAATTGAAGTGTTGCTACCGTTAGAAACAGCTACGGATTTTATTGTAAGAACTTCTTGTTTAAAATCTTCTGGACTCAAGGGAATTCTCATAGTCTGTGTACGAAGCAGCTGTAGCCGCTAATTTGTGAGAAATAGGGTGGTTGGGTTGTGTAAGTTTTCTGTAAATTTTAAATGAGTGTTTCCGTTCTACCGTTGAGATGGAAAGGACCAAGAAGTTTAATCTTTGTTCACGTTCTATTCGCTAATTAACTGTAGGTTAGGGTGAATTTTGTTGACGAAGTTCTGTAATAGGATGGTCTACCATGGATTGCCATTGAATAAGCATATACAGTCGAACCTCGTTAGTGCGAACCTCGATAAAACAATTTCCTCGATAAGACGAATTTTTTTTAATCCCTTTGAAACTTTCGTAAAGGTCAATGCTTAGAAGCACTCTATACAACGTAGTAATTGGTTAAAAACCTCCATAAGACGATTTTTTTTGTGACATGGTCTAGGACTGATTAACCTCTACAAAACGAATATTCTTAGCACAAAACTTCTACAAGACGAACGCGACCTCTATAAGACGAATTTCTCATGATCTCAACCTCCATAGTACGTAGTTTTCAAAACAAACAGAAGCTTGTCTCGACAGGAAATCCCCATCCACCCCTCTTCCTTTCTCATTCATTGTTTGGCGTGTGACCCTTCCGGCTGTGTTTTTCCCTTGTTTTAGAGTTGTGCATATGTTTAGTGTAATGATAATGGCAGGGAAAAAGTCAAAAACGGCGCTAACAGTGGAGTTTAAGCGTAAAGTTTTGAAGCATGTGGAAGAAAATTCGATGAAGAAGAAACTCGCCATCGCTAAGGAGTTTAACATCCCTCCAACCACGTTAGCAACCATCATAAAGAATAGAGACAAGTACGATGAAGCAAGTGGACTTTCTAAGTTTTGCAAACGCGCAAAGACTGGTGAATTACAGGATGTAGACGAAGCCACTTTAAAGTGGTTAAAGCAGTGCCGCAACAAAAATTTGTCAATTGGAGGCCCTATTGTGCAAGAAAAAGCTCAGCAGTTTGCTGTACAATTAGGACATGCCAATTTTCGTGCTAGTAATTAATGGCTGGCTGGAAAATTTAAAAAAAAGGAACGATATTGTTTTTAAAAATGTGTGTGGTGAAAGTGCGTCAGTGGATAGTACGGTATGCGACGATTGGAAAGAAAAACTTGCTGATATTACTCAGAGGTATCATCCAGATGATATATATAATGCAGACGAGACTGAACTTTTTTTCAAGTGCCTACCAGATAAAACAATGACGTTTAAAGGAGACCCTTGCAATGGAGGCAAACACAGCAAAGACCGACTAACTGTGTTGCTTGGTGTCAACGCTTCGGGAATAGATAAGCTCAAGCCTTTGGTTATTGGCAAGTCAAAAAAACCTAGATGTTTTAAAAATGTGAACAGTTTACCAACACTGTATAAGGCCAAAAAAAAAAGAGTGGATGAATGGTGATGAGTTTAGTGCATGGCTGAAAACTGTAAACACAGAAATGAAGAAGAAAAAGAAAAACATCCTGCTGTTTATTGACAATTGTAGTGCACACGGAACTGTTCCAAACCTGTCAAATATCTCAGTAAAAGTTCTTCCACCAAACACCACACCAAAGCTCCAGCCACTTGACCAGGGAATTATTAAAAATTTCAAAATGAACTATAGGAAGGAGGTTGTTCGGCAGTTTTTGACAGATATGGATCGTGATGTACCGACTAAGATCAACGTTTTAAATGCGATGTGGATGATAAACAAGGCCTGGAGTAACGTGACCGATGTGCCGTTATTTAAATAGCGCGCCACTATTTGAAGCAAAAAGCACTCTGATTAAACTGAAAGTAAAATCTCTGCTTGATAAACTGAACGCCCACGGCACCTAGCGGGCAGAGAACGTAACTCAGAAACAGCTGATATCGCATCACTTAGCGCATGCGTAGATAAAGACAAGTAATGCAACTTTCCTTAGTCTTAGTTGGCCAACTGCGAACATAGCCTCCCTTTTCCTATAAAAATTTGGTTTTTGCTATTCGCGGTAATTTTTCGGAACCTATCCCCTGCGAATTGCGAGGTATTGCTGTAATTATAACTTTAGTTCTCTAGTATATGTTAAAATGTTTATGTGCTATTTACACCAGAAGAAATTAAGTATTATGAATCAATGTTATGAGAACTCTTCTGCCTCACAATACTTTATTGCTAAGAAAATGTTTCATTCTGAGGTTGCAAGTGTGTCGCCAGTCTGAGTTAAACTCAATTAGAGAGTGACAAAGTACATATAATGGCCCAGTTTAAAACTAGAGAAAAGTATGAAGTGTTCTAAAAACGCAATTTAACCATCCATTAAATGGCCAGCTATTAAGTGATTAGTACTTTTTTAATTATGACTATATGATTTGTTAAATAAAGTTTTTGCATACCAGTAGTTGAAAAACATTACACGTTTTAAAATTATGAATGTCTTTGAAATGTTGTTTTAAGCCAACACATTTTATTAGTTAACTTTATTAAAAATAAAAGTGACAATTATCTTTAATTAGACAATGATATACCACTTAGATAATATTATATACTATAAAGCTTTAACATACTGGAATAAAAAAAGATACATGGATGGGTATGATGCTGTCTTCTGTTATGTTAAATCTTATTCCACTATCTTGTCCAAAAAGAATCCAGACCAGTATGAATGTAAAATACATTTGATCTAAAAACTATATAAAGTTATAGAAATTATGAAAGGAAGTATTGTAGGTGTATTTCAAATAACAAATGATGATACTTCTCATAAAGGCAGTTGTAGCATTCAAAGTGTATGTACTGTGATTTCTTACTGATATTTTTGGTTTGTGATTAACTTTTTTTACCTCGATAATACGAATTTTTCTCCTATCCCTTGAAATTCGTCTTATAGAGGTTCGACTGTAACGTCATCCACGTACCTAAAATAATAAATTATTTTGTTGTAATGTTTGGTGCTTCGAGTCATAATGTAAGTGGTTTCAGTACGATTTTAAAATATTTCAGCCATAATGCCAGACAAGAGTGAACCCACAGCTAGTACTTGTCTTTGAATGTAAACTTTGTTGTTGAATGTATAGTAATTTTGTGCTAAGCAAACGATCAGTAAATGTATTAGTTTGTCGATCGACTCATTTTTAATTTCTTACTTAGTCATAAATTGTTCTCCAGTAATGACACTGTTTCACTGACTGGGGATCTTGGTGTACAGTTTCACAATGTTGAACGAAACTAATGTGGCTCGGTCTGGGATAATAACGTTGTCTATTTTATTAATAAGGCCCAGGTTATTTCTATGCTAAATGTATTTTCGAATGTGACATATTTCCTTATTAATTTGTCTAAAGTTTTTGACAAATTGTAAGATGGAGCATTCATAAAGTTAACGAGAGGCCTTATAGGGTGATCTATTTTCTGTATTTTTGGTAAAACTTGAGCTGAGGTATATAGAATAGAATATAATAAACGAGTATACAGGCATAAAGGTATGACCAAACAAAGAATAGCACAAGACAAATATATATATACACATATGTACACTGAATATACAATAAATAAGACAAGAGCAGGAGAGCATACAAAGTAACAGTAAGCATTCTATAATTGAAGGGGTTATTGGGAAAATTTGTTCATTTACTATTATTATCACCCTGTTTTAAACACTTTAAGATTTCATAACTTTCTAAGCGGTTCAGTCTTATGTGAGGTTTTTATTGAGTATGTGGAGGATTTTGTAGTTGTCGAGTTCAAAATTATGGTTTATGTCTAATAGATGTTTGGCCATTACGGATTGGAATTTGCCGTATTTGACATGCTCTTTAACTGGCGTCCTGAAACTTCTCTCATGAGACACACTCGCATGATGCAATGGGTTACAATCAAACTAAATATATTTTGCATAATGATTTTGGATATTTACTTACATCGCAATCTGTCTTATGCTGCGTGATTCAATTTCTCGTTCTTCCCTCAAAACATCAGTATAAAAAGATACAAAAACTTCTCCAATGTATTCCATAATATACCCAGCCACTTGCGTAGAACTAGATCGTAAGCCATTTTCTTCATTAGCTGACATAAGTTTTAAATAGTTCGAAAGACCAGATGCAAACAATTTAAGGGTGTTAACATCAACATCTCCTTGTAACTGTAACGTAAAAAAACAGTTCTTAAGTACTTTAAAAAATCTTTTAATAATATATATTCGGTTTTCTGATTACATAGAAGAGGGAACTTGATTGCTCACCTTAACTCCCCCCCCCCCCCCCCCCGTTTAGTAATATACAATATTTTAGTGGAGTCAGTGTCATTTATATCTATAGGGTTTCATTTCACAATGCATAGTATGCCTACTAAAACGGTAAATTTACCTCAATTTCTTTGTAATGCCTAGTTAGATAATATAAACAAGGCATTAGAGAGTAAGGAAATAGCTTTACTCTTTCTGGATATTGGAAGGGCATCCGACATTCCTTCCAACTCTATCAAGAGAGTATCAAAGGTGAAAATAAAAGCCTTGACTGCCATAAAAATGCTAGAAAGTCGAAAGGTAAGTGGCTATAGGGTGGCGAATCCAAAATGGTCTTGTGATAATGGAATACTTTCTTGTGGACACTGGTGATGGTTGACCGAAAATAGTTGCTTTGAGACAATAGCATATGCAGAAGATTAATAATCATATAGTTAAAGGAAAGTATAATTAGACTGTATCTGAATCTATGTAAAATGCCTTTCCTTTGGTATGGGAATAGTGCCAAATAGATGGCATCAACATTTACCCTGGCAAAACAATCACTATTTCATTTACAAAAAGGAAGAAGCTCATCCTTTAGCCTCCGATGTTTGACGGTGTCAGAATTTTTCCTTTCAGTGGGGTTTAACATTTAGATGTAGTATTGGAACTTACGTTATGAATAGAGCATAGAATACGTAAGTAGAAAACGTTATGATTAAGTCAGAGTATGGTTATGAAAGAATGAGCGTGACAATGAGGGATACTGCACATTGTACTGTATCTTATTACAGTTAGGCCTATGAATACCTATGCTTCGGAAGTATGGTCGCCAAAGGCAGAAGAAACACCTCAGCTAAAAGATGCAAAAGCAAGCTTGTCTAGAAATTACAGAAGCAATGGGCAGTGTTCTACTGCAGCCATAGAGGTGACACTGGATCTTCTCTCCCTAAACATACAGGAAGAGATGTGCACATATGCTGCTCTCTGGTAGTGGATTTCAGGTAACTCAAAACCAAGAATACTGGCTAGCAAATTGAGAAAACTGTGAGAGCAGGAAATAACTCAAATATTATTTACATAATTGGACAGTATGAACATGATAACAAAATGTTAAAAGATTTTCAAAACCAGTTTACCAGATGGGCAGATAAAGGTGGATCAAATCTGGAAAAAGGTTCTCTCCAATGGATCGAGAATCAAAGGAAAATTAGATAGGAAGGTAGGTATAGGGATCAAAATACCAAATTCCAGCCTTAACAAATCCTTGGTAAAACACTTAATACCTGTCTAGCAGTCAGAAGTAAATGCAATAAAGTTCTGCAAGGAAAATCATCAAAAAGGTTTCACAGGCGCAAAAGTCTATATGATGACAGTCAGGAAACTCTGTAACGTATGCGATTACTTCTTGAATAAATCACATATATAATAATAATTATTTACTTTTAAAAGGAAAGTAGAACTTGAAATAATGAACGAATAAAATATTTATTTTCATAAGGAATAACAAAGACAATGTAAATAACATAAAACATAAAAATGAATTTTGGCCAATATTTAAAGAGCAGCAGTTAGTGTTTCCAAAAAACTTATTTGGAAAATTAAGAGCTATTTAAATATTGTTAGTTTTACTAACCAAATATTATCATGTACATTAAGTAAAGTTCCTTTACCACTTTGATGGTCACAAAAATCTAAATTATTAAAATCTTTTTAAATAGAATCACGAGAGATTAGCCTTCTTTTCGGAATGTTTGAATTATTGATGGATATTTTTAAAGAACAATAAGAGATTTCCTAGCTAAATTTGGCTTAATTGCTCTAATGAATAGTTCAAACAGATGAAAAAAGAATAAATTTAATTTTTTATACTCATCCCAGTCCATCTATAAAAGATTATCAACACCAAAAACGTGGTGGAATTTTTTACAAACCATATGAAATTAGTGGATCAGAATAGTGGCCAGCAAACATGACAAAGTATTTAAAAATTCAAATTTTAAAACTGGTTAAGTTAATTTTTTATAAAAGAATTTTAATCGTCAAGAAATGTCTTATTATAAAAATAAAATTGTTAGCATAAATCATGAAAATTTCCATGTTTTCTACATAAGATATGAAAATTTTTAAATGTTTTCTTCTATTGAAGGTGCTTTAACTTGTAAAGGTCACGAAGAAGCAGACACTAAAATTATATATCATGTTATAAACTTAAAACATGAGAATCTTTTTAACATTCAGAACTTCAAGCCAATGATAATCGTAATCCAGCTTGGCATCTCCTATAATTTACAACAAGATATAATTGTATGAATGAAAATTGGAGTTGGTAATAATGTCTGATATATTAATGTAAATAACTTACACAATATTTCATGCATTTACGATTTTATTTATGGGTTCCAATTTTAATCCCAGCTTTTATAGAAAAGGAGGAAAAAATGTTTTAATTTTAAGAGTGCTCAAAAAAGCATTTGCAGATTTAAGTTTTTTCAATAAACGAAGCAATAAAGCAATAAAGAAATAATTTTTTCAATAATTGAGGTATATGTTTGCCAATTGTATGAATGATTTCAGAGAAGAAATATTTTTAAAAAACTTCACACATAAAAATAAAAATCCAAGATAAATACAATGAAAAATTGTGATGAGTCAAGTTTTCAACCCTCTCAATCTGTTCTTAAAGAACATTTTTTAAGAACTATTTAGATTGAAAATATTTTGAGTAAATGTTTGTATCCGATACCAACACCTCCTGATCCTGAACACCAACCAATGTTGATAAGGGGCTTAAAACCAATAGGTTACCGGGAGTTTTGAAGTCTGCTATATAAAATTCCCATAATTTTGTTCGATGATACTTTCATGGGAAATTGGGTTGAAAATGGTTGACTTTACAAGCTTCTAGAGCACAAGCACCCCAGCCAAGGGGCAAAACCAACAAGTAACCGGAAGTGTTGATGTCCTTAAGGAATTCTGGTGGTGTTTTTCAGAAGGTACTTTCACACACCTCTAGCCCACCTACCTCTCTGTCTATTATGATTATGACATAAATTCAACTTTAAAAAATCATATATGAGAGGCTTGATATATCATCACAAATGTAACAAGCACTAATTCATCCAAATAACAGTTAATAATAAGTCAACATTAACCTGTGACGCGATACTTGCAATGATATCACAAATCGGCGATTACCGCCAAGATTGATTTAGCAATTTTAAGGAGCAATAGTCATCCCATAATGTCACAAGACGGTGGTTCCCGCCTGGAAATTACTAGAACATTGAACTGTTCATATTGAGTCGAAACCGATCTGGTAATGTCTGCAAGATTCTCAATAAGTAACTTTATGGCTGCCAATCTTTACCACTGCAAATGCAAATTTGTCCGGCCAAAACCATTTTTTGGAATATCTAAAGATGAAGGCACAGGATCTGAGAACCAAGTACTGGAATAAACACTCTGGTCTAATAAAACTTTCTTAGAAAATAAGCTAAACAACAAACTGCTTGAACTCAATAGAAAGGAGCGTGAACATAAAATTATTTCCTTATTTAATGATAGGCTATATATCAGTGGATTCATGTTGTTTCTGAGTGACACGAAAGGAAACATCTGATCACTATGTGAATGTGAATCTCTAGCCTATAAGATGCTATTTCATCTCGGCTGTAATTCCCTACCGCTGTTGAGATAATGGACACATCCCTTAAAACCATTTTACAAACACAATTTTATATGGGTTGCAGCCACAGGCCAAAATATATAATAATAGTAAAATACCTGGCTTATGATATCAAGAGTGTTCAACATTTCCTCTTCCTTATTTTTTGTGTATTGTGCAGTTTCAGCCAATACTGCTACCAGCCTCATCACATCTGAAACATCAAGTTTGTATAACAATGTAATTAAGTTAGAATACTATGCAAATAAGATACCTTTGCATAGTCAATAATAGTTTTTCTTTTTTTACCACTCTTGGGTGTTAACTATATATATCTAAATGAAGATATATTGGAAGGTGACCAGGATTAGAATGCAAAGATTATATAACTCAATTAAGTATTCAAGTGGGCACATAGAAAAATAACACAATTTACTTACTTGAAGGTTTAACTTTTCAAAGACAGCTTTGAACTTTCATTTGACACTTAAAAGAAAATTATTAGTTACACTGTACCTGATTAAAAATGCATACAAGGTTAAATTCAAGAAATGTGATAAATCAAATTTAGATATTCACAAATGTACTGAACAAAGTTATTAGATTGGTTATACTACCACGCAAGTAAATTTACATGTTCATTACACATATTTCTTTACGTTTAAAGAATAATTCTTATAGATTTATTATAGGTACAATTAAGTTAATTAAATTAAATGTTCAGGCGAAGATAACCACCCAGGTTTTTCGCCTATAAACAAAACAAATTAATTACATGCAAGTGTTTAAGTAAAATTTGTAACATATCGTCGGTGAAGGAACAATACCGCCTATCTTCAATTTTTTCTGAATTTGCGATTTTAACACCACCGCATTCTGGTGGTCAACCAACACACTATGCTGAGAAGTTGCAACGAATATTCGATAGATAACGTTGCTACAGCCTATGAAACAATAACGCCTATCTGGGAATTTCCTGAAATACCGCCGAACTACACAGTTGTCAATGCGCAGATGAGATGAAACAGGTGAGTCAAAGTTTAACATATGTTTATGATACTTGCATGTTGTGTGTACTTAAGTCTCAAGCTGTTATGTTAATATACTATACATAAGTTAATGATTTCAATAAAATAGTTTTACTAACATAGTGAATAATACTAAAAAGTCGAGCAAGAAGTTTTCAATGTAGATAGGCGGTATTGTTTGAAGAACATAAAACGTAGATAGGCAGTATTTTTTATAAGAACAAATTAATTACAAGAACTTATATTTGCGCAAAAACGTGACGATAACTACTGTTTAAAATAAATTAAATATACAAAATTACATAAAAGAAATAAAATTATACTTATAGTTGATGATATAAGTAAACTAAACTATATTAACAGGAATTTATCTCACTAAGCAAAAAGTAAAGTCGTTGTTAAGCAACGGTATTAAATACAGAAACGTTATTTATTATGCATCCCTCATTAATTATTTTTTTTCGTTTTCAGGAATTGAAATGGCTTTACCGAATGGTCTTAATGATTTTGAAATAATTGAAGAGTTAAAGCAAGACCCAAGCAGCCCAGTCCATCATGACCCAACTGACATTTCTGAAACGGAGCATACCTATAGCAGAAAAGGAATTCCTGGTGAAGGTAACTAAACATAATTCTATAGGAGAACTAAGCTTAAGTTTAGAATAAATTAGTAACCAAACAATAGAAAATAAGTAAATTAGCATACCTTAATAAAATGGTTATAAAAATATTATCGTTGATATCTAATTTATTTGATTTTTTCAGATGGTGTGGATATTTCTTTGGAAATAATGAACATGGGTGCAGAGAATAATTTACAATTTGATTTCCCAGAGTTTCTTCAGAGTTTTTCACAGAATGAAAATAATGATATAAACGAAATTTTATCTTTGAACAACGAAGTAGCTGTTGAAGTAGTCGGAACCATTGAAGAGTCAGAAGTTGTTTGTGTAAATAACACCCAATCACTAGACGCCGTTAAAACCTTTTCCCAACATAAAGCAACCGTAGAAGACATTGAAGAAAATATTGTGGATAATCTTTTTGAATCAGATGACCCAGATGACCCAGATTACATTTTTACTGACAATGAGGAAGTAGCTATGGATAAGGACAGTAGAATAAATATAGAAACTAACCACCATGACATTCCAACTCGGAATGAAAGTGATGAGGAAGCTCCTATACTGCCTGAGCGTAAAAGGAAAAAAAATAACACCATGAACTGGAAGAAGAACGTGAATAAAAAACTGAGAATGAGCGTGAAAGCTTACGTTGGTTATCGGCGCACAAGGGAAGGAAATGTTTTCCAAGATCAAGAAAGGGGCGAACGACTAATGGGACCACCTTGTGGGTCAAAAATGTGCCAGAGATCAAAACTAAGAAAATGTCAAGAATTTACAGAAGAACAAAGGAAAAACATCTTTAAAGGCTTTTGGGAAGGAATGAATTGGGACCAAAGAAAATTATACTTGGTAAACATGGTATCTAAAGGTGTGGTGCAAAGAAAGACGACGGTAGTAGAAGGCGAAGATGATAAAAGCAGAAGAGGTAACACCCTGCAATATTTTCTTTGCAGTGGTGGCGAGAAGAAACAAGTTTGTCAAAAAATGTTTTTACAAACGCTGGGTCTAAAGAAATGGACTGTGCGATATTGGGTTTCTGGTGACAAACAAAAGGACATTGAACTCCTTGAAAATCACACGTCAACTGGTATGGTTCCACAAACTTCAGTTACCCGCTCATCCTCTGCTAGAAAGTCAAAAAAACCTCAGGCTAAGCAATTTGCTAAATTCTTCTTGGATAGCCTTGCAAAGTTGCCATCGCATTATTGTAGAAAAGACTCAAAACTTCTCTACCTTGAGCCACTTTTTCATTCTTTGTCGCAAGTTTACCGAATATATAAAGAACGTTGCGATAGTAAAACTGTTGATGGACGTCCTGTATTATCTTTAAGTAGAAATATCTTTGAACAAATTTTCAAGGAGATGAATTTGGCTGTTTACCACCCTAAAAAAGATATGTGTGATGTTTGTGTGGGCCATCAAGTTGGCAACATACCAGATGACGAATACAAAAACCACATTACTTTGAAAGAGGATGCTAGAAAGGAAAAGGAGAAAGATAAAGAAGCTGCTAAAAATGGTGAAATTTTGGTCTATTGTTCAGATGTGCAGGCTGTTAAAGTATCTCCAGCGTTAAATGCCAGCGCCCTATATTATAAAACGAAGTTATGTGTGCACAATTTCACGATGTATAATCTTGCAACAAAGGAGGCTCACTGCTTTTGGTTTGACGAGACGTCTGGAGATTTAGTAGCATCGGTGTTTTCGTCATGTGTGATTGAAACTCTAAAGTCAAAGATACAGCAGGATACAAATAAGCCAGTAATCCTGTGGTCAGATGGGTGCCCAAACCAGAATCGGAACGCGGTATTTTCTAATGCCCTTTTACACCTAGCCGTTGAGTGTAACGTGACCATAGAGCAGAAGTTTTTGGTGAAGGGTCACACTCAAATGGAGTGTGACTCCGTTCACAGCACGATTGAAACCGCACTGAAGGACAAAACAATAAATATTCCCAGTCAATATCATCAAATAACTATGGAGGCTAGAAAAGTGCCTTTTCCATATGAATCGAAATATCTGACACATCATTTCTTTAAAGACTTCTCAGGAAAAGAAACGCTGATTTATGATTCCATAAGACCTGGGCGTGTCAAAGGTGACCCAACTGTGTACGATATTTCAGCTATTAAGTACAATCCAAATGGAACGATTGAAACAAAACTAGATTTCAAAACAAATTATGAAAAATTACCAAGACGACCTAAGTCAAATATGTTTGTTACTGAATTTCCGACTTTGTAGAAAGAGAAAGTCCCAATACCAGTTTTAAAATTCAAACATCTACAAGAGCTAAAGGCTGTGATTCCAGAAGACTGTCATCCTTTTTATGACAGTCTACCACATCTCTAAGTTAGTAAAGACGTTATTAAATCAAGAAAAAGAGAGAGAAAATGAGGAAGTAAAGAAGAAAAGAGGAAGATAAAAGAAAGTTTTGTGTTTAAATACTGTAATTCAAGAATACTGTTATTCATTTTACGGCAGTTTACCAAATCTGAGAGAGAGACTATGAGAAGAAAAATAAAAAGGAAGTGAGAAGGGAGAATAATGTTTAAGACTGAGAAATATGTTCAAATAAGACTGTTAACTACCCTCAGTAATCTCTAATAGTTTAAGACTGATGAATAGCTTCAAATAAGACTGCTAAAAAAACTATGTCAGTAATCTCTAATAGAGAATTTTACAAGTTATTGTTTTGTGTAGGCATAAGTTTAATTCAGTAATTAACTTTATACCTAAAGGTCAGTGATTGTAGTCAATTATCATATGTTTTTTCAAAGTATATTGTGTAGAATTTAATAACTTAATACTGTAAAAAAGTAAGCTAAATTTTTTATAGTATTACTTTTACAAGCTAT
>JAGFPH010000291.1:128445-150529 GCA_018207615.1 Philaenus spumarius | reverse complement strand
CCCCATCTAGAGCCACTTGACTTATTAATGGGTTTCTCGATTTTAGGAGTACCGGACCCACCAATTCATTTTAAACAGCTCCAGTTTAGAAAATTTTCAAAATATCAATCTGAAAGTTTTTTTACAAGTTAAATATATAGATTCAAACAAGATCAAGGAGTATAAACCTTTTTTATTATTTTCTTTTCAAAGCACAAGTAACTTAAAAAAGTATAATTTTAGACTTTTTTAGATTTTTCATCAAAACGCTTGAGTTAATCGACTGCAGATTAGTCAATTTTTTAAATATAGTTTTTTAAATAAGTATAGCAAAAAACAATTGTGTTTTTAACTTCTGTACCAATTTTTAAATCGATATGTTCAAAAATGTCGAAAATAGAGTCGTTGAATCCAAAGGTGTTATAGTTAAAACGAGATAGGTAAAACAGAAGACCATTTTCAAGCGCCTCGTTTTTAAAAATAACATGAAAAAATCGTTCATACTTACTAAGAATATTTATACTGGTGTACTCAACTTGTAAAACAAATTTGATGTTGATATTCCAAAAATTGACGAAACTGGAATGGATTGAAATTAGTTCGTGAGTCCGGTACTCCTAAAATCGATAATCGAAATCGACTCCTAGATCGGGTCACTTTCAAGATAACAAGCTGAGACTAAGCATAAATGTTTAAAATATATATTTTAACTCCTATGTCAAGTTTCAATTCGATATATTAAAATTCGGCCAATTTAGAATGAGCCAACGCCTTCATATACGAATAAGATGTCCCCTTTTAGTGATTTCCCCGGCTGCAAAATACATACCTGCATTATTGAATTTTTTCCAGACAAACCATTGCTCGGACGAAATAAATACATATGAGCTTTTTTGTTGAAAAATACCTCCCCTACACGGTGGTATTTTTTATTTTCCTCTATCTTCATCCCAGCTCGAAATATTAAGGATAATCGAGAACAAAAATGATAATCGATTTTTTTTCGACTTTGGGAAATTGATAGACTGGTAAACTTTTTTTTATGTCAATCTACATACTTTAATGTACTTATAAAAAAAATTCAGCCGTATTGCAAATTACTGGTAGTTGAAACCTATACTGACTGTGCTATAAAGGTAAAAGACCTTTTTTTTCACCTCGCGTTTTGCACACCCTGTTTTTAGTCTTGGTCCCAGAAATTCTATGTTAAATACGCTGTAGCGTGAAATTCTAATTTTGTTTTTTCAAATAAAAAAGTTTCATGTGAAATTCTCAGTTTCTTTCATTTATCAGAAATATATCAAATATCACACAATGCGCTAGAATAAGTTTAAAAAGTAAGGTTTACCTAATTCTTGATTGCAACAAATTAGCTCCAAAGGGAACGACCCAGACATCGGAGTCAGGCTAGGGCTAGCATACAAAAGTTAAATTTATTTCAGAAAATTTAAGAACAGAAAATTGAAAATATTTCATATTCTTGCCAGCACATCTCCTCAGCAAATGTATGAAGGGCAAAAAGTGAAGGTAGATTGAGCGTAGTAAGAAGTTAGACGAAGGGAGACAAGAGGGTGAGGTGTGCATGTGGCAACTTGTACAACATTAATTAATTTGTCTCTCGTGGTGTTTGTAACTATATGTAGAAATTGTTTCAAATATGTTTTTACTGTTATTTCAATAAAATGTAAGTGTGTTAATTAGCTTTCTGTGGAAACAGAAGAGATGGCCGAATTTATAGCAGAAAGACCTTACTTAGATCTTCACCTTTCAAAAGAATTTTGTGAAGAAGTAGACGCAAAACCAGGATCTTTGATAGTTGAGGTGAATTTGTATTGTAAATTTATATGTAGGCCTAATTAGATGAGGCTCAAAAAGAAATAATAACACTATACAAAATTAAGATTACTGCTATTCACAGTCGTGTTAATTCTGTTATTTCCATCATGCTTCTCAGTATTAAATTTTGTTTAATTAATATTTTTAGATATACAAGTGATCTATAATGTGTTCCATTTCAAATTATCAAGTTGACCGCCATATTTTAAAATGGCGGCAAATTTTTCAAATTTTAAGTTTTTTTTTTAAAAAATAGGTGAAATCCCTCATTTAAGTTTGCTGTACATCTTGTACTTTTGGAGATCACAATGGTGGCAAAGTTAAAATGGACACCTGTATACATAACACAGAAAGATAAGTATAAGATTTTAACTGTCTTTTAAATTATTCGCGATTGCTTCATATTACGGTTTTGAAATCATTTATAACAATTACTGCATTCTGCTCCATTTTAGATAGCGGAAATATAGGGGTGCAATTTAACCCACAAACTAATAACCCATTAACTAACAAATTCGTGGTGAATATGTTTTTAAAGAATCTTATCTTTCTATGTTATTTAGTTGCAAATCCAAATATCATTTTTATTCTTGTAAAGAGAAATTCAAATACAGATCAATTGTATGATATCATTTTAATTCACTCACTATCAAATAAATGCTCTAAATATGTAACCAAATTTTAGATCAAAGACCTAAGCAAGACGTTTTATGAAGAATAATATGTATTCTTTTGCAGGTTGTAACTATGAAGAAAAATCCTTTCTGGTGGTATCGGGGATGTTATAACGTAGTTGAATCGACAGTGGCATCCGTTAAATTGCGCAAAAAACATATTGATTCGAAGAAAACGATTACAAAATTAATACATCCAATAGTTATTTACCTAAATTTATCAACAATTGAAAGAAAACCTGTGACTGGAACTACATATAGTCTAAATCGTGAAGATGATTTTGACACTAAAAATGCAGCAGTTTCAATACATCGTATCGAAACTCCTGTAGGTGCAAAGCTTTTCCTTGAGTTTCTGAACGTATCAGAATCACTTAAGGTCAGTCAATTTGTATATATTTAATTGAAATAGACCTTACACAGTATATATTATTATTTTTGTTTTTTTAAATTTTATTATTTTTATAATATTAAAATGCATTATACTATTAAGTGAGTTATTCTTCAAAAATCTTTCGAAAGGAATTATGAAAATAAATTATAATCTGTATATATAAAAGAAGACGTCCTGACTGACTGGCTGAATCATAATTAACGTACAGAAAGAACTATAATAACTAGAGCCTTACTTTTTATTATATTTATGATCTAGAGCAACCGGATATGCGTTTTAAATAACAATAGTTATTGGACTCACCGCCAGCAATCCTTTGAAGTTTTTATCTTCAATTAAAAGTCACTTGTGTACACTACACGTGTTTCGGACATTTGTCTTCCATCGTCGGGTGATCAAAAACACTTAATTAAAAACATTTAACACAAAATTACATTTACATTTACACAATAGGCCTACTCGCACAATAAAAACATATAAACGTCCACGCAACCATATCTTTATGCCGGCACTCTTGATGAAGTGTTTTTGAGGACGACAAATTTCCGAAACACATGTAGTGTACACAAGTGACTTTTAATTGAAGATAAAAACTTCAAAGGATTGCTCGCGGTGAGTCCAATAACTATTGTTACTTACTTTTTAGGCTACTTTATCTTCATACAACTATGTAGAAGTGCACTAAGACAGGATTTAATCCTATTACTTTAAATGAGCAATTCTTGTATCTATCTTTGTATGTATCTCGTAAACGGCTCTAACGAATTCAAAGAAATTTTGTATTTAGGTGTAGTTTTGACTTTTAAGTACACCCATGTAGTTGTATTTCTTGTAAAAACATATTTTTTTGAGAAAATCTAATTTAAAAGTTGACAAGTTTTAACATAAGGTCTTATGGGTTGCCATATGTTGGTTACAAAATAACAACGAAATAGTAAATAAAGCGATCAAAACAGCTGTTTATAAACAAGCCAATTTATACTGTTTTAGCACGTTGGAAATACAGTGGAATAGAACTGAGATTGAGTATTATCCAAAATCAGCTGTTCATTGGGTAGTTTTTAATTACTGTTAGAAAACAAGCTAATTTATACTGTTTTAGCACGTTTGAATTAGAATAAATTGGGCCTGTTTTAACAATTTATTTTGTCAAAAAAAAAGGTAAACTTGACAAAGATGGATAAATTCTAATAGTCAATTTTGTAATATAAAACTGGCTCATTTCTGAAACATAGTATTGAGGTTATGTTAATCCTGCAATAATTTGACTATATTTAGGCCTGCTGGTTTCAAAACTTTAGTTGACAGAAGATAGTAGAACTAGGACCAAAATCGTAATGAAAGCCTCTCACGTTTCTAAAGCATGTATTTGAGGTTATAATTAATCTTGTAATTACTGTTAATATATTTAAGCCTGGTTTCATAATTTTACAAACCTATGGACAAACGATCCAAAGATTAACGCGATTCATTAGCAAATTTTCCAACTGCGAGCGAAGCGTCCAGGGGCAGAGCCCCTAGTATTAATCTTAAGGGTTGAAATTGATCAAAATAAGGGGATGACTCCCAGCCCTCTATAGCAAATAAAACAGTTGGTTTGAATCAAAAGCTTGGCAACATAAGCTTAGCCTATTCTGAACCAACACATGTTTGTTGAATGCATTTACATTCATTACCATAGCAACCAACTTAGAAAAAAACGTATAATCAGTCAATTAATTATTTTTCACAAACTAAGTTTTTTTAGGTTAGGTTAACAAAACAATGACAAAAAATAAACAAAAAACGTTTACTGTGTATAGTTTAAACATCTTTGTTAACATATTACAAATAAAACAGCTGATTTGGATCATAAGCTTAACACAATTTTAGACAGTGGTGGTTCTAGACCCGAAAAACTGAGAGTGGGGGGGGGGGGGGCAAGGGCACTACAAAGGGTAAAAACTATGTGAGATGTAGATAGCCGGTATTGGTACTTAATGAATTTTAGATAGGCGGTATTAGTTAGTAAATAATTGTAGTTATGCGGTATTAGTTCTTAACGAGTTGTAGATAGGTGGTATTGGTTCTTAATGCATTTTAGATAAGCGGTATATAGCTAGTAAATAATTGTAGTTAGGCGGAATTGGTTCTTAACTAGTTGTAGATAGGCAATATTGGTTCTTAACTAGTTGTAGATAGGCGGTATTGGTTCTTAAAGAGTTGTAGATAGGCGGAATTGGTTCTTAATGAATTTTATATAAGTGGTATTACCTAGTAAATAATTGTAGTTAGGCAGTGTTGTTTCTAAGCATTCTGCTTTGTGTAGATAGGCGGTTTCTTTTCAGCGCGATTGTGCTGCTATTTAATTTTTGTTCGGCCAAACTTCATCTGCTACTTGATGCGGGAGATCCGGCAGAATGTGCTGATATCAATGACTCAAATTCGCTAAAAATGTAGATAGGCGGTATTGTTTCTTAAAAGACGATATGTTAGTCTAGGTTTGATATTAATACAGTTTATTTTAAAACGTTAATTTTAGTTAAACAACTTTTTAAGTTAAGTTTCTTTAAAAAATATTCTATAAAAATATATAGGCTTACAGTATGTATTTAGACTGTTATATGAAAAAACTGCTGCCTTTTCCAAAGTTGAAAAAAAGTTAACTAATCTGGGGAAAACAAAACACTTATGCAATATTGGATATTCTTGATATCATTATTTTAATAAATAAATTGAATAACTATAATTTTTAAAATGTGTTAATATTTATTTGAATACTATCCCAATAAATGCAGTTACTAGCTCCAAAACTATTTGTTTTTATAACTGAATCCAGTTTCGCTTTAAAACTTTAAAAAACTGAAAGTACAGTAAGGATTAAATTAATTAGTTCTTCTTTCAGCCATTTAGGAGAGTCCTTAAGGTTTAATTTATTTTTGACATATTCATAGAAGATATCACAGCATTTCTGATTTGGTCTATTAATTACTTTTTGGTCCCTTAAATAAATACAGAGGTCACTCGTTTTAATGGCATGTGTCGCAATTGAAACAGACAATATTATAAAAATGATTACTGTGCAAAATTATGCAATGTACTTCGTAAATATGTAAAATACATTACTATTATAAACAGGAAATGTATATAGTCATAAGTTCCGAGAAGGTTTATACTTTTAAAAATTTATATTTTAGCGATCTTCAGTTCGATTTCTTCTTAGTTACAAAAAACTATTTAAAAACGACTGGAACTTTTTATGAATTCACTTGTAACGTTAGGCATTACACAAATAAATAAAAAATATAAAAACTGTTGAAAAAATTTTAATCCAAAGTCCAAAATATTCTAAGTTCAAAAATAAAAAAATATATTTATGTGTGATCACATTTGCTTCCAATTTTTGTATTATCTGTGTCATACATTGTTACACAACTATTGCGCAATATTTTATTCAACACAAATATACTACTATTAGTTTGAATTATTAATGATTTGAGTGAATAATTAATTAATTAATTTAACAAGGCTCTTTAATTAGGCCATTGCATCGATCTAGTTGGACTTCACAGGCCTTCATATTTAAATACATTTTAAACTAATATTAACTATACCGGTAAGTGATTTTTTACTCACGTCAATGATCCTTGTTGGTTTTTTCTGAAAAACAATTGCAATTTTGGACCTAACTGTCCATCATCAGGTTATATAAAAATATTATGAACACAACATATAAACAACACATATTCACTCCGCTTGGAGGTCGTTAAAGTTCAATGCGAATACTGCAGTGCTCGCCGTTTGGTGAGTTAACCTTGACTGATGCTGGGTTAAACAGTGTCGTAGGTGCCCCCTCCCAGTCTCGTGATTATCGTATCGAACAATAAATTACATTTGAATGATTGTTGTTCATTCAGTATATTGTTAGGCTCGGACTTTGAAGCTCTGTAAATTTCAAACTCTTCCAATGCGTCTAGAGTGTGTCCTTTTCTACATTTGGTGTGTCCTTATACTCAGATTGGTGTTGATGTCTGTTATAGGAATGGAGGTTATTAATGAGATGTTCTACGTATGTGGATTTTATAATCCTCAGGTTACTGGGTGGTAGATGTTCCTTGAACCTTATGTTAAAAGGACGTCCGGTTTGACCTATGTAAAAACTAGGGCAATCATTACATGTAAATTTGTAGACGCCAGTTGTATTATGTTTCTCCACTTTAGTTTCAATTTTTGTTTTAAACAACGATTCTAATTTGTCGATTGTAGCTGGCCATTATATTTCTCAGGGTATGGTTGAAATGTTGCTGTACTCACATGATGCATATTTTACCTTCTTTTTTACTATTATATTTGGCTTTGTAAGTGTTTTGTGTGTCTTTCTACTGTGTTTCGCTATTAGTTGGTCTACAATGGTAGTCCTGTATCCGTTGGCCTGGGCGATGTGCTTAATTAGGTTTCTCTCTTTCTCATAGTTTTCGGAAGACATGGGGATGGATAAGAGCCTATGTACATAACAGTTGTAGGCGGCAAGTTTTTGTTCTTGCGGGTGGTGGGATGTATTATGTATAGTTTTATCAGTGATTGTTGGTTTTGTATAGACGTTGAACGCTATTTCATTGTTAGTCCGAGATATGCTCAGGTCCAAGTTGTTCAAATATTGTTGTTTTCGATTTCCAAGGTGAAGGTCAATTTCGGGTGTTTATTGTTAATGAATTTGGTTAAGAGGCATACTTGTCTCTCGCTACCATTGAACAAAATAATGGTATCATCCACGTATCAGTTACAGAAAATTATATTGTTCTTGTGAGGGTTGGAATCAGCCAATAGGTAATTATTCTCTATATGATTTAAATATATCTCAGATAAGATGCTGCTAGATAGGAGTGAGCCTATGGCTAGGCCGTCATACAGTGACTAGATAGAGACAGTGTGGCCATATGAAAGTGGGCCCCATGTTTTTCCTAAAAGTAATGTCATCTGCTCAGAATTATAATGTAAAGATTAGTGTTGTATCTCTTTGTAATTATAAAAGAAATATGACCTCTTTGTTTTTTTGTTTTTTTATAAAGGGAAAAACAATCGATTTAATTGTTACAGTTTGATATTTATATTGAAATTAAATAATAAAAACTGTGTTTCTTCTTAAAAAGTGTATTCTGTTTTTTCGTGCAAAAAATTTAACAAATATAATAGAAACAGATAAGAATTTAAGATAAACATGGCTGCCGGCCAATAGGAAACAAGACCTCACTTGGCCACACTGTCTCTATCAAGTCACTGTAGGCCGTCATTCTGAGTGAAGTATTCGTTATTAAAGGTAAAATAGTTTTGATTTAGGACTATTCTAAGGAGGCTTATATGCTTGTTTATTGTTGATTTTTGTGGGTTGGAATTTTTGGCGAAGTTGGTGTATATGATATCAATTGTTTGTTGGATATGAAAGGTTTTCTATTTTCATCTTTTCAATAAGGTCCATATACTGTTCCTAAGGCTGTAGTCCTCTCCGAATAAATAATGTTTACGGATTAACTTATCCAGTTCTTTAGATAAGTTGTATCCAGGGGCTGGGATGAAATTAACCAATGGTATGATAGGTTCTAAAAAAAACATTTTAAACCATTCTCGGCACATTACTTACTCAAAACATAATATCTGTAAGCAATTTTCTATGAAGATTTTCCCAACTTTACATAGAGTGTTAACGCATTGTTGCTGTTAATTAAAATTATTGCAAAATTATTGTACAACACAAAAAATGATCTCTCCACAATGAGTTTATGTAGCAACAAATAGCTGGTTACTTGCGAGGTTATGTTGAATTTATGCTGCCACTGTATGATGACAGGTTGCTGTGTAATTAAAAGAGTTCTAGGACTTTTTATCACAGCTACTGTTGGAAACCAAGTTATTTGCAGTAACACAAATTAAATCTTACTAAGTAGATAAAATATTAGATGAAATCGGCTTTCTGTTCTTTCATTACTAGCCTATTCTATTGCCCTGATTTAAATCATAAATTTCACGAGTACTACATAAAATGGAGGATTTTAAGGTTTTTTGCAAGGAAAAGTTTCAGTTAACTAATAAAAGTAGAACAAGTTAAGTGCAACTGCATAGAAAAAACTAAATAAGCATTTTTAGAAAAAGAAAATATTGTTGATGATGTCATAGACAATATTTTCTTTAAATTAGAAGAATTCAAAAATAGCTTGGCAGCAGTCATAGCAATGATTAAAAATTTCAGAGTCAGCGAAGAAAAGTATATTGTAACAAGTGTAGAAATACTGTCTCAAAGTGATTGGTGTGAGTGATAAGAATTTAAAAAATATATTTGAATAGCTTTAAAAGTAGTTATTTCAACGATTCAACTACATATTTAACATAACTAAATTTAAAAAAATAAATTATATGCTTAGTCCTATGTGTTGTTTCTCCTGACTGTAAGTTGTACCTTGTGATGTTTATTGGTAGTGAGAGAACTTTGTAAAAGCTTTGATAAGGGGTTGGAAGAGTGTTTAGAATATTTGGTTTGAATATATTTGTGCGCCATGAGACTTCTTTGCTCAATATTTAAGCACTTATCCATTTTCCATGATATTTCATCACTTGATATTTTAGAAATAATTTATGAAATTATGGTATAGATTCTCTTCTAAAATAAGATACTTGTATTAGATTTAATTGAAAATCTTATAACCTTCGTTATCTATTTTAGATTTCACATTTGGTTCTTTAATCATAAAAACATTCTTTTTAGCACTTATAAATAATGTACTTTTTAGTACTTAAGTATAATGTTAGCTTTCTTTTGTGTTTATTATATATATATATGTGTGTTTGCTATATTAATTTATTTAAATGATTAAATTGTATCATACAATATTAATTTCTGTTTAGGTAGTAGTACTTAAAAATATGATACCTGACTACGATTATATGGAAAACCTTGGAATTAATATTACTAAAGACAAACCTTTGTATGATGTGCAAGAAGTGTTAACAAATACTGATTCTTTCTTCTACATAGGAGTTTTACCTGGCGTAAGTGAATTTTTACTTTTTATGCTTATTTTCTTTTTTGGCCTAGTTACTTTTATTTTTATTTTTAAGTGATTATAATCCTTCATGTCACCAGATGTTTAAAACATACACCTTTGTCCAATCTTGGAACACAAGTATTTTTAGCCCAATTTTCAAAGAAAATAAGAGCTTACTCTACCCAACTTGAAAATGGTAGGTCGGAGGAGGACAGGACTTCGTTTGTTTACGTTTCAGACCATTTTGAAACGATACCCAAAATTCATTAATTTATATACATAAGGTTATAATATGCAAATATATATTTTATGTCAAACTATTTACAGGATTTTCATACATATTTATACAAAGCAAATTTTGGTCTCTGTATGGTCTTGTAAAATTCCAGGTACAACAATATTGCCCGTAACAACTGAGGGTCTTCCTGATTTCTTAACCTTAACCCTTTGCACTCTGGTAGGATTTTTAAAATAAGTCCTCTGGGATCGTATGGCCAGTAGTGCTGGCCACAGCCATTTCTTTGTCAAGTATGAACAGTTGGTGCAAGTTACGTTCCTCTCAGATCGGATGGCCAGCGGTACTGGACAAGTTAAAATCCCTCGAATGTCCGGATGGCCAGAAGGAGTGGACACGCAAATGATCTGCATTAATTTATTTGTAGTAGTTTTATTTTGTCTGGATTGTGCTGAAATCTAGCGTCCAAATCTTAAAATAATTAATTCCCGCTTTTCTCTGGTCTGTGTTGCATCAAAACGTAGCAATATTCGTTACATTTTATAACCTTACCAGCAGTTTAGTTTTACTTTCCGGTGGTCTAGGCTAGTGTTTTTAAAGTTTGAAGTAATTTAATAGAACATGGTTTAATGGTTTATTTTATTCATTAAAATATATTGTAACTATATATTTAAAGCTAAACCAAAAACTCACCAATAACAATATAATATATCTACTTTATTGTATGACAAAATAAAAGAGTTACTAAAAGCCCATGATTTTGTTAAACAAAAAATAAATACTCACTAACAACATTTCAGATTGTAGTGAAAAATAATTCAGAGCTGTTGACGCCGCACGGTCAAGGTAGCGGTAGAGCTGACAACAGTAAGTGGCCAGTCAGGCTATCCGAGCTGTGAGGATGTCTAATTCGGTTAACATTCAGAGCTGACTGAGAATAACGTATGGCCAGCAGTACTGGCCATCCGAATGCAAAGGGTTAAACATATCTTGTGGTTTCAAGCTTTCTGTATGCTTTTAGGTGTTTAAACTACAGAGATTTTGTCTTAATCCATTAAACATTTCAGTCACATTGATAATAGCTCTTATTGTGCTTGATTGAAACACACAACCTAAATTACTAATCTCCTGTTATAAAATAACAAATGATTTTCAATGAAAGAGTTATACATAGTTGAACTTTCGCTTCAACTAAAGAGTTAAAGTAAAAATGATTTTCACTAAAAAAGAGTCCCTTTTTAAGCTTATTAAAAAGTTATTTTATTTTAATTTATGATATTTGTGTGTGATTGTGATTGCATGGGAAATAGAATAAGAAGACTTATAGTTATGTCAGTTTTGGATAAGCTGTTTAAAAAAATTATATCTTATATATGAAATCAAAATTATGAATTTATTCCCTTAATATAACATACAGAGTAATATTTTCATTTGTAACTAACCACTTTTACTAGAGTGCTTAGTTAGCTAAAAAAAAGAATATGTAATTTAAACTTAACTAAACTACAAACTATGTGCAATACAATCAAATTAATAAATGACTTGTCAGTTAGTAGCTCTACCCAGTTTCTGTGGTTCACTTAAAATTTACAACATATTATATTAAATTAACAATATATGATTTTAAGTCTATATTACAGGGTGTGGCAGCATAACTTTCTTTTTTTAAATGCTCGCTATTCAGTTGGTTGATGTTGTAGCGGAGGGCTAGGGGTCTTGTTCGAGAGGCGGGATTACAAAGTTTTGTTCCGACGAAGGCCAGTTGCCATCATGCGTTGGAACAGTGAGGAGCGTGTGTTTGCCGTTGAGGCATACTTTTCGAGCGGATGTTCTGTGATCGCAACCCAGCGATCCCTGTGAATCGCTTTAATTTAGACCAGTTGGCCCCTGTCTCGGACCGGAGTTAAATTGTCACGTGGGTCACTACGTTCAGACAAACTGCAAGTGTGACAAGACGAAGAACTGGAGTACCTCGGCCCATTAGATCACCTGAGAACATTGAGGCAGTGAGAGCTTCAATGTTGCGATCACCAAGGCGTTCTGCTCATAACTTCCGAATTCCGACTGCCCTTGGATTTTCCGACCGTTCTGTGAGCAGAATTCTCCATGATGATCTTCATTATCATTGTTACAAGATGGCGATTGTGCAGGAACTTTCTGAACATGACTTTAATTCTAGGAGGAATGTGTGTGAGGTTCTTCTCGAAGTCGTTCCTGAGGACACTATTGTTTTTTTTTAGTAATGAAGCCCATTTTCATTTGTGTGAATCCGTCAACAAACAAAACATGCGCTACTGGGCTGACACCAATCCTCGAGAATTGCAACCAAGACCTTTCCATTCACCTAAGGTTACAGTGTGGTGCGCAATTTCCTCAGCTGCAATTATTGGTCCCTGGTTTTTCAAGGGAAATGAAATCAGAGTCACAGTGAATTCGGAGTATGTAAACATGTTACAGGAAATTTTTCCTTGGATAGATGAGTTGGACTTAGGAGAAGTTTGGTTCCAACGGCTCACACTTCAAGAGCAACGATGGCTGTTTCGAGGGAAAACTTCCCAGAGCACCACACATCTCAATTAGGGACGATTTACAGTGGCCGGCCCGCTCTCCCGATTTGACTCCTTGTGATATTTTTTTATGGGGTTTATTGAAATCCCGTGTTTTTGTGATCCAACCGAGGACCCTACAAGATTTGAAGTCCAACATCCAGGAAGAAATTGCCAACATAACCCCTTATATCGGTTTCATCAGAGAATGGAGAATGGAGGACGTCACCTACCTGATATGATCTTCAAAACTGTGTAAAACAAAACTTTAGGTATGTGCCTACATTATACAAAACAAATAAAAAATTTCTGATTCATACAGTGGGTTTTATTAAGTTAAAAAAAATGAAGTTATGCTGCTGCACCCTATATATTATTATAATAATACTTTTAAGAAATTAATACGCAACAATATAACACATAGTGGTAAACATAAGCACAGAATTTACATTAGGAAAAATATAAATACCAATTTAAAAAAAATAAATAAGTCAACTGAGTTTAAATCACGTTGGTTCAAGTATTTAACATCAAATGATAAGGTTTACACCTATTTGATGCATCTAGTGGTCTATCACCTACCTTGTAAAGGCTACTGCAATTTCTTAATGCTTTGGTTTTGTCAACAGTCGATTCCCTCGATGAAGGTCATCATAAATGTAATAAATACAGTTAATCATAAAATCACGGGCAAAGTTTATTTTTGACAAAAAACATCTGGTGTGCACATCACACAACTTTCCTTACCAAAATAGATGCTGTATCAATTATCAAATTTCTCGAGCGAGAGATTGATGATACCATTTTCGAGTTAATAGGAGTATCCGTTTCGAAGAAAGCGGTACTAACTTCAAAACGGTTAATCCCACGGACCTGATTTTGGTCTCAATCGATTTCTAACCTCACAAAATGTCAAATTTGATACCAAATACGGCTAGTTTAAAAAAAGACATTTTTACCCCCAAAAACGCTTTTTTTGGGGGCAATTTTTGAAAAAATGGAAAAAGTTGAGTGGGGTATCGTTTTTGACATTATTTTGGACGCTGAATCGAATGAGGCCATTTTCAAGTCGATAGGAGCAGCCATTTCAGAGATAAAAACAAAATAACTTGGTTTTTGTAATAACTTTTTTCAACGAATTTTTAACGGTCTTTCGCGTACATAGGGTGTTAAGGGGGTCGGAGTAGAGTATGTTAGCAAAGTTTAATCAAAATCGTTAGAGGGAATTTGGAGTAAATACCAAAAATGTGCTAAAAACTGCTCCCACGGTAAGACACCACCTCCGATTTGCTTCAAATTTACATGAGTTTAATTGTTTACATGTTTGAAGATATCCTGTAAATTTCAGTTCGATCCGTCCAGCCGTTTGCCCTGTGCACTCCGGACACACACACACAGACACACAGACAGACCAATTGCCAAAAATGCATTTTTTGGACTCAGGGGGCCTTGAAACGTAAAGATATTATGAAAACTCGACATCGAATTTTTGGGTCGATCGCAATACTTACCTTACCTAGTATAGGGTAAGGAAAGTAATAACATTGTGGTGGGACTTGTACATTACACAGGTCCTGCCTAGATTCCAGGGGTTATCATTAAGTCTTCCATATTCATTCTTATCAGTTGCAGTACCTAGGCCTTTTACAATTTTTATTAGATTAAGATGATTACCGTTAGTGCCGTATCACAAATTTAATTTGATTAAATTAAGTTTGTCAATAAGGATGTTGTGATCTGTGTTCACACTTTTATAAATTTCAAACTCTTCAACAGAATCTATAAATGTAATATCTCCATGTCGGTGTGGGTGTCAGTTTAGCTATGGTTTTTCTATTAGGTGTTCAGCAAAGGTAGAATTTGTAGACAAGGTCTTCAGAGGCATGTGTTCCTTAAATCTTTTTCTGAAAGAGTGAGACGTCTGACCGATATAAAAACTGGGACACTGGCTGCATTTGGCTTTCTATGTGCCAGTCTTATCAATGTCTTGTTAATGATTCTGGTTTTTTCAAGGATGATAATTTGTTGTATGTTTGGAAAGAAACGGTGATATTTGTTTTTGTTAATTTATTTTTTAACTATTATTATTTTGAAAATTGTCCTTGCTAAGAACTTGTCACTTGCAAAAGGGTCAATAAATTTATTCCTCTCGCTAGCTAAAATAATTTTAAAATAAAACTATTTTAAATTCAACTGTGGTTTTTTTCATTCAGAAGGAAGGCCATGGGATCTCCTTTATCTGGTGTCCTTGCTGAGCTGTTTTTGAACCATATTGAAAATAAGTATTTCTATTCCGATAAAAACTACAACATGGCAAAAAAAGCCTTCTACTACAGATAAGTGTATGGTACAAAATTGGACTTTTTGAAGGTAGCAACAGACAACTAAAAATCCTCAATAACTTCCTGAATGCAAACCATGCTAAACTGAATTAGAAACTAATAATAGCTTACATTATCTAAGCCCAACAACCTCTATATAAAAGGAACCTCATAATATAAAAAGGCTGCCTACCAATAATTTTGTTAACACAATTAACTATATTTATTGCAGTTTCCAATTGGTGCTAAAGTTCAATCAATGAGAAACTTATTGATAAACACGGCCACAAGAAACCTGTTGCTAAAAACAATCAATCATCTCTACATAGTGCGGATTGGCCTTAAGTCATTCGTTAAAAGCAAATTAGCAAATGCACAGATCTCCGTTTCATTCTGAACAACCAATAAATTATCATCCTTATTAAAGAAGCCAATCACAATAAAAAATGAAAACATCATCGATAAAACCATCATAATACCGCCATGTACAAATTCAAATTCAGCTTTCAAAATAACAATAGTTAAAAAATGAATTAGCAGAAGCAAACATCACTGTTTCTTTTCAAACAGTGTTTCAAACTATCATCCTTCTTGAAGAAGTGGGTCAGAAACTGCAGTCAGAAAGTCAGTCAGTTAAATGCAGAGAGTGTCCCATTTGTTTTAATAGGCAGACGCCTCACTCTTAAAAAAAAGAAGAAACACTTATGAAACACTTGCCCAAGAGGACTTTGTCCACCAATTCTGCCTTTGCTGAATACTTAATACTAGAAAACACTTAGCCATACTAACATCTACACCAACATGGAGATATTACATTTATGTAATAAAAATAGATTTATGGATTCAGTTTGAAATTTACAAATGATTGAAAATAGATCCCCAGTTCTGTGTGATTCTTAATGACAAGCTTTTCTTTAAATCAATTCTAATTTATGATGTGGCACTAAGGATAGCCTATTTGAATCAATAAAAATTGTACTAGGCCTACTGCAACTTATAAGACGAAGAGGAAAGACTTAATAATAACTCTAGAATTTAGACAGGACCTGTGTACGAGTCAGACCACGATGTTATTTTGATTAAAATAAACTTTGATTTTTAATCTTTATACTCTCTTTTTTATCTTTATTGTTAATAAACTTTGTTATTTTTATGAAATAATAATCGAGTATAAGTGTGTTTATTAACTTTATGTCTACCTCTGTAAGAATTTACTAATTATTGTTCGACTTGGTGATAAAACCATGGTTCGAAAACATGATAACCTTTTCGAGGTAAGTGATATCACTAGACATTACAAAATAGGTGAAAACTTTATTATTTATAAACATGTCAACAGGTGGCTATACTTGTATTGCAATGATGAAAATATTCACCATCCATTATTAAAAAAATAACAATGTTTTGAGATCCCTGCAAAAAGTTGCAATACTGCTACTTTATTTTGTGTTAATAAGCAACTAATTAAAATAATTTGATTCAATATACAAAATAATTAATTGTTTAAGAAAATTATAAACTGTATATAAGTAATCTATCCAAACTTGTATTACTATATTTCTTAAATCAAATTTTAAATGTGTAAGTTTACTGAGCTGAATGAAACTCAAACTCTTTGTCAATTTAGTCATATTTGTTTGTATTTTCTAAAATATACAGATTGTTTTTGTGTTTGAATAATCAAACATTTTTAGAGAATCTGCCATGAGAGAGAAACTCAACTTGTAACTTCTATTTTTCTTTAAAAACAATATTAGTTTTGGATTTATAAAAATTGAATGACAAACTGATTTCATTACTATTTAATTTCAATAGTACCAATAATTAACGTTTTGAAACAAAATAAATTCTACAAATATTTGTTTGATTTGTAGAACGATTTGAATGGAACAGAAAAAAATATTTCCTTTTCATTTGAAGTCATTGCAGCCAACTGTATGACCTGGGATACTACTATTTTAGGTAGAAGATGTGATGTAAGTGGTAGTTCTGAATCCAGTAAGTAAATTAGGCTAATAAAAAAATATGTTGTTTTTGTTGTGTAATAATAATTATGAATCAAAATGCTAATCAAGCTAATACTATCTATGTTTAAACATTATTTCCCAGCACGTTTGGACTACAGTTAATGGGTTCTAACTAGTATCTCCCTTTATGTTTAATTCATCTTTTATAAAAACCTTCTCTCATACTGTTTTGATTTATTTGAGGTATTTTTAAACGAATTTAAGGTATTAATGGACTTAACCCTCAAAGTGGCAGACTGCAGTCTTGATTGCAGTCTCTCGGGCGAAAATGCAACCCGCTCGAACCTTAGCGAGAATTTGCATATATTTGCATTATCGATAATTTAATCCACTTAAAATTATCCAATTGTAATAAAACTGGTGCTATTGGAAAGGAAATTAATTAAACTTTAATTTTTGTTATCGTAACTTTGCTGGTTTGTTAGGTTAAGCATGAGGGTCCTTACAGAAGGGCTACGACAATATGCGTATTCATAAAAGACTTGGAAGGAATAATCGTCCTGGGGGGATCAGCCCCCAGATAACAAGGAAAGTAGACCTTGCTGCCGGGATCAGCCAATAGATCACAGTAGGAAGGACTCGTCCTGGAGGGATCAGCCTCCAGATAACGAGCGGAGCAGACTGTGCTGCCGGGATCAGCCGACAGATCACAGTAGGAAGGATTCGTCCTGGAGGGATCAGCCTCCAGATAACGAGTGAGGAAATGTATAGGAAGTTTTGCCAGGAGTAAAGAATTAACAAGAGTTTTTGTTAGATAGGTAGTGTGGAGAGAGAGAGAGAGATGTTGTTCAGGCGACTCTGTGAAGCAGAATAAGGCTGCTAAGCATAGCAGCCAGTTTTATAGCGTAACTCAAAGAGTGGGGCGAGTTGCGCGCGCATTAACCCCTACCCGTATTGCATCATCTCTCTCTCTCACTCTTGGAGTGTTTTATTTACATTTGGTTCTACAACAAATATTACAATATTTACAATACAGATAGCGTAAACGATAACTTGAAGAAGTAGCGAACTTTTACGCAAAACGTATATTTACATACGTAATCATCGTTTTAAAATATGCATATCGGGCTACAGCTATTTCCCCGCACAAATCTGCATACAATTGTACTGTTATTTCCCACTTCTTCTGAACGTTCAAGCCCACCTACTGAAGTATTTATATCGAGATTATAAAGCTACCATTGGAATCGTCAAGATTTTATCTTCCTAATGGTGCCTTCCAATCAGATGTCACTATTTTACAGGATTTATTCAAAAGATTTCTGTATACCTTGCGATTGGGCAGTTTTTCAACCGATGAAACAGCCCATTTGTCAACTGATATTACGCCTACTATATCAAATGTTTTGACAGATTGCTTTACACCATTTTGTAGAGAAAAGACTGACCTTTGTAACGGTGGGATTGAACTAGAAATAACCTGTTTTTTGTTTGTCTAGACGACAATGAAAGTACATAATTAGGACATTCTAGTGAGAATGTCCTGGCGCATGGGTTCCCACGGTATTCAAGTGACCCTTCCTGCCTGTAGTATATAGTCGGGGAAGTTTTGTTAGATTGATGTCATTTTGTTATTCAAATAAAGATAACTCAAACACTTTTGTGAACAAGGAAAGACAAGTATACCGTTCTTTTCTTTGATTTATAATCTACACTTTGTTATAATAATATTTCTTTTTTGGGCAAAGCATATATTAGTAAATTAAGTTTCAATCTAGGCCTAATTTTGTTAGCAGTCGTGTATTTGGAACATAAAAACTGTTTTATTCAAAATAAGAAATTTGAAATTGATAAATGTTTTTATACAGTTCTATTTAGATCTAAATTACGTAACTTTTTTACGCTCACGAAAAAATACAAAAAAATGTTTACTACTTGTTATGTAGGCCTAAAGGTGAACTTTTTCCTTTAGTTACTGAACATTTTTTGTTTCTTGAGCTAATAACTTTTACAATTTCAAAAGAAACTAATTTTTAGTGGCATATTTGAATTCTTTGAAGTTTCTTCTACAAAAAGCTGTGGAACACTTTTGGATTGGAGTTCATTTACTATTTTTGGCGAATTTTTTTTAAATATGCTTGCAAAACGCTATAAACGGGCTTTTCAATTTTAGCTTTAACGATGCCAGTTCTAGGGTTAATAAAACATAATGTTTGAAAAAATAATCTTTTGTTTGTGCTTAGTATTACAGACCCAATTTCTTAGTTAATCCATGAGTATTTAGGGTTTGTTAGAAATGAAAAAATGCCATAAAAAGGTTTTTGAGGGATGATGGGCCTTCTGGTGCCTCAAATAGAAGATTTGTGTAGACATTTTTATGCAGACAAATTGAAGAACTATAAAGACAGAGGCAAACAAATCAAGATTGATAAATATAGGCTTGGAATAATAGTGCCCTTATAAATGGATAGCATTATCAAAAACAAATAAATTAACCAATCGATCATGAATGAGGTTAATAAGAAGAATTTTTAAATAAGAAAAGGATTACTGCACTGAACACCATAGATCATAACTTTTCAGTCATAAGACCTAATGATCGATTTATCAATCAATCAATTAAATGTTTTAAATAGGAAAGTTAAACTCTGTTTTGTGGAATCAACCATTAAAAGGCCTAATATATTTAAGGCCACATTCTAAAGTACTAAATTAAGCATCGCTTCAGTGACAGATAGTCTACGATAATTTTGCTGAGTAATATTTAACGAAAACCTTCCTTTGTTAATCATAAAATATGGAGGACACAATGGATCCAATTTTATTGTTGTTTTGTTTATTAGTTTTAAATGATATTTTTTAATTATTTTGTGTCAAAAATGCAACTAATAATTAATTATTAATGTTATTTCAGGTACTTCTAGATTCTACCCAAAAAAGGCTTCATTGCTCTTGTGGTCACTTGTCAGTTATTACTGGATCTAAAATATCTGCTCCAAATCTAATAAATCGTGATAGTGATCTAAAATTTTCAATGAATTTGGAAGCCAACATTGCACTCTTTATATATTTACCTATTCTTTTTCTTTTATATTTCATCATTTTGCTTTGGGCATTGTTTAAAGATAGGAAAGATAAAGATAAGGTTTGTTACGATGCTTTTATTTTAGATTAAATATCTTTACTTGAATTGCAATAAATTCAAAATGATTACAAATTAAATTTTTATGGAAGTAAATTTAACATTTTTCCCACAAAAATGGGTCTTAAGTGGTATACCTTATCGATATTCAGATTATCCTGATGCTTATAAATCATAAAATATTTTGTCTTCAACTGAGAGAATAATTTCATTTATTGTAATTTTAATATTCATTTTTATTGTCTCGGAAAGATTAATTCTAAAAGTAAAAGAATCTTTTCTAAAAATATAATTTTATAATTTATTAAATGACTAAAAAAATACCTCCTTCTGAACATTCGTGAAATGAATTACCTATATTTTAACTAACTTCTAAAATGGCAGTTTTACTGGACTAAATTTAAGAATTTAAAAATAAGAAAAAAATTATATCCACTGTGTATTGAGTAGGTATACGGAAGAACAACAAGAGCTGTTTATTCGTTTGTGATTCGAATAGATAATATTATATTAAATAATAATTAAAATGTTAATAGTTGCACTAAAAGAATACAAAGTTTATTTAATCCAGTTGGTGTATGAAGTAGAGTAACTGTAGAAAATAGGCGTATGAATTCATAAATTTGGCTCTTTTGGAGGCACAAGCACGTTTTGGTTCCCCAAACTCATCCCATACATTATACATCTGGTCTATGGATCTGCCGTCTCCCGCTCTCATACCCTAGATTATTCAACTAATAATAAATACCTATTCTACTTTCTGTGTTTACAAATAAAAATCAGAGCTATAGAATATATTTTATCAAGAAAACCCAAACTAGGCACATTTGAAAACATTGTCTGTGCTGAGGTTGCCATTTTACAGTAAATTACATAAATTAACAAAACTGTAAATAAATAGATTAATAATACAAGCCTAGATTTTAATAACTAATCATGTTTCATAATTTAGATTGTAACAAACTCAAAATTATGTTTATCCAATAACTAAAAAATTTGCATTTGATATAACTGAGTGTTTGTTTTGACAAATAATTATTTAGAAATTCACAGATTTGCAGAAGATGTAATTTTAAATTGTACCGTCTTAAAAATACATATGATCATTAATTCAGAAGAACTTATATTTTACACTACATTACTTTTCCGACTGTTCAACTTAATTGGGACCAACAATTAGTCAGATAACTGAAATGTCGGATAATGCAGATGTTGATGTGAAAGGAATAAACAAATACGTTTAAAACACAAGTATTTAAAAACAAGTTTTATTATTAAACTTGTATATTTTATTATCATGTTAAATTTACCATGAAAATTTTAATAAAATTATAATAACTTAGGAAGTAATATGCAAAAATATATAATTTCTTTTTAAAATCTTCGATAGTCTTTTACCCATTAAATACAGACCGTTTCGCTTCCGATATAAGATGAGTTGCTTTCATCTGCTACTCAACAAAGTACGGATTAATTTGAAACATTTCACTGCTTCTTAATGGCTTTGTACATTTTCTTCTTTCTACAATTCAACTTCAGAAGTACTCTCTTAAAATAATACCCTCTATGCACAAATAACTACTGATAACAGTGTCTCACTACCACTCAGTTCATATTGTTCGTCCTTGTTCACCCATTCTATAGTATCATTTTCATCAGCTTCTTCACAATCTGGAATATTTTGTAGCAACTGTATATCAGATAATCTAAATTATTTCAAATAATTACTAATCTTTTTTAACAACTGGTTGAAAAAAATGTCTGCCTAAATGAGAATATTTTCAAGTTGTGTAAGAAAATATTGATAATTTAAATCTTTAATATACAGGGTGTCCCATGAAGAAACGGAGAAACTCTCAGGACTTGTTCTTCAGGTGAAAATAACAACAAAAGTTCATATAAACATAGGACCGAAAACTCTTCGTTCCCCAGATATCCGCCATTTTGTTTTTTGTGCAAAATAATTCATATCTA
>JAGFPH010000291.1:108343-120740 GCA_018207615.1 Philaenus spumarius | reverse complement strand
GGCCAGTCTGTTAAGGTGTTGGGCCGGTAGCTAGGCCAGTCTGTTAAAGTGTGGGGCCGGAAAGCTAGGCCAATTAGCTAGGGACGTTTGGCCGGGACTTGATCAAGTGTTGTGGTTGAGAAACTGAGGGTTGGAAGCTGGACAACACGAGACAAGTCATCACTACGAGAAGTCTACACGAGATAGAAGGACGAAACCGGTTCTGCTATAGAACGAGATTTGAGTGAGTCACAGAATACTTAGTCTATTAATATCACATTGAGTTTGAAGTCAAAAGATTAACGGGAAAGTTTAATTAAAGTAAATTCAGTAGCTTTGTTTACCTAGTTCTTGTTTCAGTCTGTCATACGAAAGTAGTATCTAGTAAAGGAAATGTATGTAGAGCATAAGTATAGGATAATGTATCAAACCATATTATGTTTATGTTATTGCATTGTACAAATAAATATAGAGAGATAAGTTTTGCCACTGAACCACTGATGCATTGTTATTGATCTGTCCCTTTGTTATTAACCTAGTGTTTGAACCCGGGTAATAAGGGTAGCTAATCTTACCCCTAACAGTACCTAATAGAGTTTTTACATGTGTATTTTTCTAAAAATGTTTTTTTTAAATGATTTACACTACTGTATAAATATCTTGGACAGAAGTCAAATTGTTATTATTATACATATATTTTTTACTTTCTAAAATTTTATTTTAATACAACACTCTTTTATTTTTGATGCATGCATTTTTAACTTAGTTCACCTAAGTTACTAAAAATATTATTGCACTGCAAATGATATGAATCCCTCTACACTACTTACTATTAACTTTTGCATGTGACCCAAGTTTTTCGTTTTAAATCTTTCAAGTATATTCATAGCTATTAAAAATTCACGATCACAAATTTTCAGGACAATCTATATACTAGGAATCTGTATGGAGTATACATGTATGGGGAAATTATTTTATACTTTTTAGTCCATTTTAAAAACGTGGAACCTATATTTGTTAAATTTTTTAATTACATTTTGTATTGCTTTAAATAATTATTTTCTGCTTTTCAGTCTTTTGTCTATGAAATTTTGCAATAGATTTTGAACATTTTGATGAGATTTTGACAGAGACAAGTTTCAAATTTCAGGTTTATTTCAGTTTCTCTTCAACTAGTCATATCTGAAATAGCCTCTAACACATTTAATTCTTCAACCTAAAACCTGTCGCATATAGTATACATATTACTTAAATTTATACAATATCAAATTTTATACTATATTTTTTCTTGTTATATTATGTTATACACATTAACTCGCTTCCTTGTCTGTCTGTTTTGTTTCTTTGTCATCCAGTTCTGAGCTATGTTTAAAGTTTCAAGGCTCAAGCTCATCATAAAGGTAGTTTAAAATCGGTTGTAATATTTGCATCGAATAGACAAGAAAACGAGTTAATACAAACGTTGTACACAAGGTCCTTTAGGTTGAATTTACTTCTGGAAGATGGTGAAATTATATGGTAATTAGATTTTTAAGGATTGTGGAATAGATACAATATGCACCATTTTACAGTCAATTACTAACAAAACATGTAAATACAAAACATTAATCATACAAGCCTAGATTTTAATAATTAATCATATTTCATAATTTAGGTTGCAACAAACTCAAATTATGTTTATCCAATAACTAAAAACTGTGCTTTGATGTATCTGTGTATTTGTTTCGACAAATAATTATTTAGAAAATCGTAGATTTGCAGAATTCAACTAGAAGATGTATTTTAAAACTTTACTCTCTCAAAAATAGATATGATCCTGAATTCAGAAGAACTTATATTTTACACTACAGTACCTTTCCGACTATTCAACTTAATTGCGACCAACAATTAGTCAGATAACTGAAATGTTGGATAATGCAGATGTTGATGTGAGAGGAATAAACAAATACGTTTAAAACACAAGTATTTAAAAACGTTTTATTATTAAAATGTTAAATACACGATGAAAATTTTACTAAAATTTAAATATAACTTAGGAATTAATAAGTAAAAATATATAATTACTTAAAACAATTTTCGATTGTCTTTTGCAATTCCAATGCAGTCCGTTTTGCTTCCGACATCGGTTGCAGTTTCTTTCAGTTGCCATTCAACTTTAATATATTTTTGTGTTGCTTATGTCTTTATGTGTTTTCATATTGTATTTTTAATGAATTATATTCTAGGTTTTGTGACAAGATAGTAGTGTATGACCTTGAAGCAGGAGTGGAGTATATTTTTCCTATAGATCAATGGCTAACTCCAAAAGTAGAACAATATCTAGAAGTGTATATAGCTCCTAAACAGAAAAAAGACTTAGAAACTCAGTCTTATCTAACTCTTGAGAACATTGTTTTAGGTCTTCGAGAAACACATATTTGGGCGAGCGTAGTTATTAGGTAAGACTTCATATAGGTCATATTATTGTATGCTTTATTACATATCACATCATTTTTCACATAAGATTTATAATTAACAGAACAATATAAATCAGAGAGTAAGGCATTAACACCTAAAAATATGTATAAAAACCCATGGATATGTATTTACAACTATAAATTTACAATTTATTGAAAAATAAATGATATAAATAGATATTGAGCTTGACTTGTGAGAAGATATACTTAATAGAATAAAACTTGAACACTGAATCTCACAACTAATATGTTTATTTATTCAAATCTGTTTAACGGCAAAGTCGCTATATTCAGTAATGCACGTGGTAGAATAATCAATCTATAATTGTTATACCAGCAGTTAGAAGGAAATGTTTTCAGGATCATTGGGAAAACTAGGTTTATTAGCATTGCGATGGTGATTGGTTGATACTCAATTTCTTAAGTTCCTTCTTTAATTTGTCTTCAAGTTGAACAGGGCCAGATATAAAGTTTGAACGCTCCTAGGGCCAATCATTTTTTCCTCTCCCTTTTCGTACCATTGGATTGAGCGGTCGGTCTGACAACTTTCCTCAAGAAAATAATCTTTATGATGACAATAAATAAGCATATATATATCTGGGTTAACCAAGGGAAATTTAAAAAAAACTGTCAAAATCAAATCTGTTAACTTACAAATAAATGTAAGTTAACTGAATTGCTTTCGATAAAGATTTATAGCTTGAGAGGATTTCTCAAAAAGTTAATTTACATTAAAAACCTTTGTATTAGATTGAACAGAAAGAAAAAAAATTGTCGTTTGCCTTGTACATCCTGTTAACATTTCCGCTCCTAACCCAACGCAATAGTATGGTGACCTTTAGCGACCGGGTACAAAGTGAATGACGAAGCGGTCTTGGGCCTGTAATACACTCCCCTCCTCATGGCATCGTATTTAGGACAACATTTATATTCCCAGGAGTTTCTTTCCCCCGCTACTGTTTGTTGTTCTTTTGTTTTTAGTCAGTGTGTGTGTTAAACTTTGTGAATAAGAATGTCATTATGAGTGGAAAGCGAAAGCAAGTTGTTTTATCTTTAAATCAAAAATGGGATGTAATTAAACGATTAGATGGAGGTGATTCAATAGGAAAAGTGGCAAGTGATTTAGGAATTGGGGAAGTTACTGTCGGGGATTGGAGGCGAAATAAATCGGAAATTTAAAAGTGGGTATCTCAACGGTATTCAAATAAATAAGAGGCTAGACAATTAATTAAAAAAAGTGAGCATAAAAAGACTTCAGAGGCATTTTTTGGGTTTTTATTACAATAGTTTACAATATAAAATTTCTTTCATTTTAGTACATTAGCAAACCTTTGTTTTTTAAAACTACTGTATATTATTTAAAGTCTAATAAAATAGATTTTGAAGTAAGTACAGCTCCAAATCAGCCTTTAAATATGTAAATGACGCGGGAACTCACACCTCAATGGTTTTCTGACGGCTTACCGTATTACCCGAGTTTTTGGTTATCCGACATCTGCTCGGTCCCAATTACCTCGTATAATCGAGGTTCTACTGTATATATAATCATAATATATAATCATACATATATATACAATCATAATATTACTATCACAATTAATTATTAACATCATATTATCTATACATAATTAATTTGCTAGGGGTTATTTTGTGAGTAGAACTCCTAGAGTTTTTAACCGATTTTGATGTTTTTGGTGTCATTTTACAGAGCTCACTCTGAAGTTGTGCTTCCCTTAAAATGAGCTCAATGTATGTTAAGGGCTTCGCCCCAGTGGCCCTCAAAGTTGCCATGTTAATCTTATGGAAGGTCAATCTTAAGGAAGAAGAAGAAAGATTTCTTTTGATTTTATCAGGGGCACAAAAAACAGCTGTTCGTATAAAAAGCTTAAAACAGCTGATTTTGATCAACAGCTGATTTTGATCAACAACTGATTTGGATCAAAAACTGAATATAATTTTAGGTTAGGTAAATCAAGCGAAGCATTGCCCGGTCCACTAGTTATATATTTAAAATATCTAGTGCACATATAACCTCATAGTTGTTCATTTACATTCCATTAAGGTGGATCCAAATTGAAAACCTTCATTCTTCCAATATATAAATCTACTTCCTTCAGGTTGATTTTCAAAAAACAATCTGTGCCGGATCGGTTACACAAGCTTCCTCGTGAAGTGACAGAAGAAAAACGACAAATGTTCACCATTGTTTATATTGTCATTCATAATACCGTATTCAGTAGTGCATGAAAAAAAGGATGTGAAGGTAGAAATCTGCTTTATAACTATTTCATTTCTTTTATATTTTTCTTCAGTCTGCGGCTCTGATGTTTTGGTTTATGGCTCATTGTAGGCACAAACACTACGTTTTAAAAACACAATAATTAATTATTTTTACTAACTCATGGCAAATTTAAGAAAAGCATGATAGATAAAGCACTGATTGATTGTTGGGGGAGGGGTGACTGCTATAAACATTAACATTGCGTTTGAGCCCCGGCTCGACCTTGCCAACAACCACAACCAGTAGAGGCACACTGGTAGCCAAGCGTACGACTCAACCGAGCAGCGACTTCTGATTGACGACTTCTTCGCCACTGAGTACGCCTACTGTAACTCATTGCAAAACTACATGAAACTTCAATCAACAATAATTATGTACACCAATAAACTGTTTAAAAGACAAATAAATGAAGACTTTTCTTAAGTCATAAACTTTTTCTTTCTTATTTAAACAATTTTTTTTTAAGTTTACTCACTTAGGCCAGTTCCTAGTGTTAAATCTAGTACTGAAGTCAGTAGTCACCCACAGCAGACTCCAAATGGTGTGTTTTAAGTATTCTAAAGCACATCTACATTCATGGGGAGTCTGTCTAGTTGAAATGGTGGAGGCTTTCCTGTGTATCTATTTGTCCTGTTCTAGAGAGAGAGAGAGGAAAATGTTTGCACCTGTATTTAATAAATGCTTTGAAAAATTTGATAGACTGATCTGCCGGTTGTGATATTGCTCCATCAATCTATTTTCTGTTTCATTGGCTAGTTTTAAGTGGATCTGGTACAATAGTTGGTTTATATTATCTTTTTTACTGTAAAGAGCCTTGATTTCCTTGTCCAACCATATGAAGATTATTTCTTTGCAACAAGTTAAATCTGAAAAAGCTAAATCAATGGAACATTTCAGTAGTTTCTTAGTGGAAAAATCTTGTGACATCATCTGGTATCTGCTTCCAGTATCCCTTGTAAAATTCGGAGTTTACAATTATAGTTCCCCTTGGAACGAACTCCGATCGCACTACTAAGCCCTCAATATAAGCATGACATTGATGTTCGATTTTGACTGACATACCTTTCTAGGGTAATGGGACATTACAATTTACAATTTATTGTTTTCCACAGCAATTAATAGGTTTCCATTCTTCTTAGTTTAAAACTTTCATTAACTATTTTGTTATATTCATCTTCCCGATGTGTACTTCCATACTTCCCACCTATCTTAAAGCCGGTTCTACACGATGCTACGAACACCTTCTAACGTTTAACATTTGTGTCCAATGGCGAGCATCAAACGTTCCCGTTTGACCATGTTCCGGCCGATGCCGGTATAGCTGCACCGAGTCAAAGGGATACCTCCAATGTTTGAAGGAAAATGTTTCGTTGGTTAGGCTCAACGGCTACATGACACGTTCATATGAAGACCCGTCTTGTTTAGGTTTATCTTTGGACTTTGTTTTTAATCAGTAATATTATTCATTTACATTTTCTTAGGTAGCCTAAGTAGGCTACAATTTATATTTCATACTGGTAAGTTCCCATGAAAAATCACAGGCAGATTAATTAGATACTATAAACATTTTAAAAGTATAATTTAAAAATTTTGCTATTTAAAATCAAGTTTTATTTAGACCTACCTAAATGTGATGTGGGTATTTTTAACTCGTTAAATGGGTACAATTAAAAGGTATATTATTATAGACTATCATCCTCGACCATTTTTGCAACTGGACAAACGTTTGTACCAAATTGTTTTCGTATTGGATCAAACATTCGATTCACCGTGTAGCAGGAACATTCACTGTAACATATGTCGAACTTACTTGTCTCAAATGTTCGGTCCAACATTGGAATGAGCGTTCGTAGTATCGTTTAGAACTGGCTTAATCTTTGTTTGCCCTCTTCTTCTTCTACTTCAAGAATATCACTCTAAATTATTTCATGGGTTATGATTATTTAGACTTACATACTGCATGCACAAATTTATGTGAAATCCTTGCAATAACCATCTCTAAAAGCTACTATTTCAAATAAAAGATATTGCAAATGTAGGCTATTTATTAATGAATGTAAATTTTGTTTGATATGCTTAGACATCCTCGCACTGCAATGACCAGAACTGATCGTGTTGCTGTGTGTATGTGTTTTGTTATGCTATCATTATTAACCACTGTTGTGTACTACTATGTTTTTGAAGGTAAGTGCCTCTTAAATCTAGAATTGTTCTATGTGCAGTTGCTCGCTATTTATTGATGGCCCACACAGAGGGGATGCAATATGATTAACAATGTATCAGAGTTTGTAGATTAAATGGCAAAACTTATTTCCTTTTAATAACAAAAAGATTCAAGCGAAAAAGTTGTTACTTTGGGAAATGATTCTAAAACTAAACATAGTAAAACATATCCATTTTAAACCATATAGATTTTTGATAAGATTTAACTATTGTTAATAGTCTATACCTACTCGTTATTTTATATTTACAAAAATGGAGTTTGACATTGTATTGCAAAAGTGATGTATGTTATTTTAGTTTTGTGTGTCATGAGGAGGCTAGTATCAAAGCCAGTCAAGTCCATTTTTTTTAAATTTCCAGGTTTTGATTCATTCCCATGCTATGTTTGGTGCTCTTTCATGAATTCGGCTTAGTTTAGTCGCAATCAGCCATTTTGTTATTTTTTTACAAAAACTCATTTTAACTCCAGCAACAGAGAAGATATTGAGTTCAAATTTGGTGTAAGCATTTTTTGACTGTTACTATTTACAAGTGCAACAAACACCAAGAATTTATTTTAATAATTTTCAAAATGGCAGTTGTTACAAAAGTTGAAAGTGGAATATCTTGAAAACCGTTAACGTAACAAAAAATGTACAAGAGAACAAATATTTTTTTAAAAGACAGACGAAATGTTTATTGTTTGTTTCTGCAGGTCAAAAGATAGCCGAGTTATTGACAAAAAACTGAAAACATAATTTCTGGGTGATTGTCTCCAACATTTAAAATTAGCCTAAAATCAATATTTATAAAATGTAATGCAAATGTTGCAGTAAAATAATTTCAAAATATGCCTTGAGTTGGACACGCAAGTTGTTCCGGGTTCAATTCCCATTGACCCCGAATAATTTTCTAAATGGTTTCTTAACAGACATCATTGGCTGTCGTTCGGATTGCACGTACAACTGTAGTCTTCATTAGCCTTAAAGTGCAAAACAGCAGGACGTTAAAAAAAAAAAATGAACAGGGAAGTTTAGAAAAAATCAAGAAAATTAATTACTAAAATGCTTTAGGAACCTTTTTATACTAAAAATATTATAATTTCATTTACGAAAGGGATTCAGTTGTTAAATTACCAGTACAGTATTACTTTTTTAATTACATATACCTCGCGCAAAGATTCGTGGCGGCTGTGAGCTTAGAACGGTCGGGGAGGTGTCCCTACCCCTAATTAGCCCTCGCTCGGCCGCTCTGAGTCACATACTGGGCTAAAGACACAGTCGGTACAATTTTTTGCATTTCTCTATAAAGTGTCAAAATATCGTAATTTTTGTAATCTGCATCAAATAACAAGAACATTAAGTCCAAACACGATATAATTGCGGTGCTATTAAGTATTCACTTTGTTTTGAAATCAAAGACAGTTTACAGAACAAGACATATTTTTAAGATTATTTAGAAACTATAGCTATTTAATTAGGGGTAGGGACACCTCCCCGACCGTCCTAAGCTCTCAGCCGCCACGAATCTTTGCGCTAGGTTTAATACTTTTTTCTACGTGTTTTATGCTTATGAATTTTAACTGTATTTTATGTTTTTTACTAGACCCAGAAGATGACCCATACTTCATGGTAACTTTAAAAGAGCTGTTGATTGTAATTGTATCCGCAATAATAATCCGTCCAATAATTTATTTAATTTTGCTTTTGTTTCGGTAAGTGGTCAATAATTGCTTTTGTTTTATTTATACTGCTGTGCAAAAATGTTCTGCTTGTTCACTACATTAAAATTTGTCAGTTTTCTAGCTGGGCTAGTAACTAGAAAAACAGAGCATAATTAGGTTTGTGTTCTTTCAACTTTATCATGAGAAAGATATACTCTAGTGAAATGATACATTTTTAATTATTGAAAATTTATGTTCTAATATCAAAGTTTTTCAACCTTGGTTACTTGGTATCAATAAAATATTTTACAATTTCTACATTTTTGTTTTTGCAAAATATCTCCTAAACAGTAGGTTCCACAAAAAATATTCTTTTAAAATTTAAATTAGATTAAATTTGCTGTAGTTTGAACCCAAAGCGAGTGCAGACAAATTAAAAAGGACAATTTTCCCAAAAACTTATGAAACTTTTAAGTTTTGTTGGTGTTGTTGAATATTTTCTATTTTGTTGATGTTGAGAGGAAATGCCGTATTGATAAATTTGAAGGTGAGTAAATTTGCTGCAAACAGGACACAAATGGAGGTCTCCAAGACCAATATTTTAAAATAAACAGTTGTTTATTTATTGTTGCAACATAGCATTCAAATTAGTACAAATGATTAATTTGCCAATGAACAGGTTGCTTGTCAGAATTTCCTTAAATTAAACCAAACTACAGCTAAACAATACGCAAGGTACACAGTTTTACCTACTCCAAAATATTCACAGTACAGTTTAAAATATTCACTACTCCAATGAAAGGTCATTTAAAAATTCATTTACATTATAATATTCTCTTTCAACTAACATTTTTTAACAGTATCCTTAAACTTTTTACATGTTAGCCTCTTTACCCGATTTGGTAAGCTATTGTATAGTTTTAAGCCTATATAACTATTCTATGTGTTTTCATAGAATGTTAGTCTATGAATGGAATACTGAAGCTGTTCTCTAAACCTTGTGTTATAACAATGAAAATTTTGGCCATCATAAAAAGTATTTATCTGTGTTTGCACAAAAATAAGACATTTAAAAATATATATTGATGGTAGTGTTAAATTTTTTTTAAATACTGATTTATACGAATTATTTATTGTAACAATGAACATTTTGGCATTGCATAAAAGTATTTATCTGTGTGCATAAAAATAAGACATTTAAAAATATACATTGATGGTAGTGTTAATTTTTTTTTAAATACTGATCTATACAAATTATTTATTGTAACAATGAACATTTTAGCCTGCATAAAAAGTATTTATCTATGTATGCATACAAATAAAACATTTAAAAATATACATTGGTGTTAGTGTTAAATTTTTTTTAAATACTGATTTATACAAATTATTTATATATAAAAACATCATAGTTCGAATATATATTTTTTAAATCCTAAAAATAGTCAATGCCTTTGATTAATTTCCCCATAATTCAATACCATACTGCATCAAAGAGCAAAAACCAGCATGGTAGGCAATTAAACATTTTTTTTAAGTCCTTAGAGTCTCTCAAAATGAACATTTGAAAACAAATCGGACTTAATTTCTTGCTCAATTTTTCAATGAGTAGCCTCCATGCTAAATTGTGGTCAGTATTTATTCCCAAGAAATAGTTTTAATAAAATGTTCCGCACAAACACAATTGTTCTGCATTTGATTTATTTTTCAATTTAATTCATTATCATTATAAAAATTATATTACAATGTTTGGCATTATTATAAATAATATATATATAATAATAATAGATTTAAAATAAGTACTAAGCTTTTATACAGTTAAAACTCGGACATAGTTGTTAAAATGAACCAAATAAATGATTAATACGGTTTAAAGTAAAATTTTATTTAAGGTACACAGTGGTTGAAAGTTAATGTTTTGTATTAGTATTTTAATAGAAAAAGGATTATTTTGAATTGGGAGATGACTATGCAAAGCAAGCATGCCTTGAGTCGCACACAATGGGTGAGAAATTGGTTGTAAAAAAGAGGGGAACACGTTCTGTGAAAACTGTATATTTATTTCTGAAAAAAACTTGTTTTTGTAAACTGCATATTTGTTTGAAAAAATGTAGAAAAGGTAAAATATTTTGATGTTTTAATGATACCAAGTTGGCGCACATCAGGATCACACCAAGTTTGAAATCTTGGGTTTATTACAATAAAAACAAACATAAAAAAATCTAAACTACTGTACCCAAAATTTGCACAGGAAATCTCTATTTTCTGATGAATTTAGTAGAGTAATAGCATTGTATTTGGATAACCTAATAGAACTCCGATCCAATGCAATATTTTGTTCCACTGAAAATTCGACTTTTTTGGCGCTATCTATTGGGGAAACGAAGGAAGCTGTTTGAAACACCAATGCTACCAATGCTTTCTCCCTAGCGCTACCTCGCGGCGCGATCATGTACTATTTTCGCGACAACCTTTTTTCCGGCACACAGCCCCCGTATGGATGCAAGATCTATTTATTATTCATGATCTATGGTAATAGTTAAATACATTTTTCATTTTCTTGGTACCGATAGTTTTAGTACCCTACTTTATATATATTCTAGATTATGAATATGAACATTATATTGTTGATTTAGCTTGGTTAAATATTACAATTAAATGTATTAAGCATAATATTATTATATATTTATTTATTTTAGGGATAGTAGTGTAAAACAAATGGATAAAACAGATGAACAAAAAGATGTTGAACCCGAAGAAAAGAATATTCAACTTAAAGAAAATACAATTCCAACTGGAAAAAATCATGGTTTTGTTTCTGAAAGAAAACGTGTACATGGTTAGTCAGTATTTGTATTATATTATATACAACTGTACATAACTGTACATAACTGATTTTGAAAAATGGTTTGAAAGCATTTTCTTCCAACTTAATAGCCCATTACAACTTACTTTTTAGATATGCCTTATTTTCATATTACATTGGGCTTTGTCAGCTAAACTTTATTGAATACATTGAAATTGCATGCACGCTATTTTTTTTTATGTAGTTTCCTACCAACTTGAACACTTCCACAAGTTTTCTGACATTTAAAAAAAAGTTGAATTTTGTAGAAGTGAAAAAGCATGTAGGCATACAGTGAATACTCGATTTAACTGACGTTTGATTTAACTGAATAGATTCGGACTAGCTTTGTAGTTCAGGTGTAGAAAAAACAATAAACTAAGTCGTGGGACTGCCGTCAGAAGTGAAAACTTTTTAGCTTCATGTAGTTAACTTTATTTTTGGGTTATTAAGAAGTATTTATTTTAATGGATGTATTAATGTTGTAATGGAGCTTTAAATATTGGCGGAGATGCAACGGAGCCTTAAATATTTGCAGGAATGCGACGGAGCCTTAAATAATGGCGGAGATGCGATGGAGCCTTAAATAATTGCGGATATGCGTTGTACCATTAAATAAATATGGGGATGCGACTGTGTCTTAAATAATTGCGGAGATGTACCGTACACTTCAATATGTATGGATATGCGTTGGAGAATTAAATAAATGCGGAGATGTGACTGTGTCTTAAATAATTCCGGAGGTGCAACGTACACTTCAATATTTGTGGAGATGCAATGGAGCCTTAAATGATTGTGGACATGCGTTAGAGCATTAAATAAATGTGGGGATGCGACTGCGATTTAAATAATTGTGGATATGCGTTGGAGCATTAAATAAATGCAGATGTGACTGTGTCTTAAATAATTGTGGAGATTCGACTGTGTCTTAAATATTTGTGGAGATGCGATGGAGCTTTAAATAATTGTGGATA
>JAGFPH010000291.1:49196-77944 GCA_018207615.1 Philaenus spumarius | reverse complement strand
CATAATTATAGCTAAGTTTTATAAGTAAATATTGCATCGTTTTTAAGACAAACCATGCTCGAGAAAGTTTTAAATAATTTCCTAGAGTTTATTTTTAGTGATTGTGACCACTAGCTACGTTAATTTCATTTCTAATTACTTGCTAAATTTGTTTTTGTAAGTAAATATGTGGATATGAATTCCAGATACTACAAAATTTGGCCATGCTGGTTGGTTTGCAGATGATGTACACAGATTGGTTGGAATTCCAAGACTTAGGCAATTAAGAGTGCGAAAAGGTATAACATAATATAGATAATACACAAATTTCTGTTTTAAGTTCACATAAAAAAGCAGAATATAACAGTTTTAATTATTTATAAAGCTGTGTATATTCATGCAAACCACATAGTTTAGTTAGCAACAGGAGAAAAAATTCTTTTTCTTGGCCACTCTAAATTCCATTTGCCTTTTAAAATCAATTTGAATCTAGTTTTAATTTCCTATAATGTTTTAGCGTTTGCTAAGATGGTAATTTTAGGTTTAGATTTATTGTATTTGTGGTTCTTCTCTATTTCCGCCCCTGAATAACATATTTATTTCGTCTACGTACTTCTGTTATATATATGTAGTGTTATCATTGGATTTGTTCAGTTGTTCTAAATTACCAATTGTTATAAGTAATGTAATTTGATTTCTGTACCAAGTCACGCTGGCAAGCAAAATGAGTAGTAAAACTGCAGAGTAGAATGAATGTGAGAAAGGCAATACTTGGTGGTATCGGAAGGTTATATTACAATTTTTTCGGATTGAATACTTGACAAGGACATTTTTACAAAGTTGAATTTTTTCGGATTATGTTCCAAGTGATAAATTATTTTTTACAAATATTACCATCAGTATTCTTATGTTTATTTTATATTGCTCAAAATGAAAGCACAGTATTTCCGAGTAATGCTAGCCAATTTTACATTATAATTTATGGATTCAGAGACCCACAGTAAATTATTTGTTAAATCATTATATTACTTAAATGATATGCTGTATTGATATTGGTCACTGTCATGCAAATAATGTGTCTGCAGGTCAATGTGAAGTTCCAGCTGTGCTAAGAAAATCAGATACAGTTTTGGAATGTTTACCTTCTTTTAATGATTATACAGAGGAGACATTAAACTATAAATTTTCATGGAATAAATATTCATGGAAAGAGCGAGATTATGACAAAGAACCCTATCCTTCTCCATGGGTTTACGTTACTCCAGAAAATTCTAAATCAACTTACTTTTATGGTAAGTTTAAGGTGTTAAGATTGTATTTAAAAATGTATTAAAAAGTAGAACATAAATTTCTGCCTCTCACAATGGCCACAATTTCCTCAGTTTGCTTATATATGTAACTAAAATTGAAACCATGATGCACCCATAAAAGAATTCATTAGGAAACATAAACAAAATATTTTAGGAAACTAATAGATTTCAACATGACGTATGGCTAAAAAATCTTAATTTGAAGGAAACATAGTCAAAATATTTTAAGAAACTAATAGATTTCAACATGACATATGTGTAAAAAAAAATAACCAGATTAACACTATAAAACTCTTTATTTTTATTTATTTATGACTTTAACATTATCCCCTTCCACAGACCTAATACCGCCCCGTGAAAATTTTACATTGGTCAAAGCCATGTTTGAAGCTATTTTCAGAAAGCATGTTCATTGTATCCATCAGTTTTTCTTTCACAACTTCAACTGTCTCAAATCTCATTTCTTTCAGTATTGATTCAAATTGGGAACAGAAAAAGTCACTCGGTGCAAAGTCGAGTGTACAGGGTGGATGTTCCAACACAAGGATCCTATGTTAGGCCGAAAAGGAGTCGTCCTGATAAAGAAGCCATGACTTGTATGTATTTCCACAACTCAGGTCTTGCACTTTTTAATTGTTAGGACTGCTGATTCACAGTTTGACCTTCAGATACCCAATTTACTTACACAACCCCAGAGATGTTTAAAAATACAATCATCAATGCTTTGAGTTTTTATTTGGTAATTTGAACTTGCGTCTGTCTCAGTGAACTGGGGCTCTTCAAACACATTGATTGGAGCTTACTTTCTGGTCATAAGTAAAACACCACGATTCATCAAATGTTATCACTTTTTCAAGAGTTTAAGTTCCTTTTTAATGGTTTTCAAAGTGTCAGCAAAAAGTTAATTCGAGAATACTTTTGTTAAGGATTGAGATTATTGAGCACCATTTGGGAACACACTTTCCTCATGTAAAATCCATGCAAAATCTGTCAAACAGATTATTTGAAAATACCTAAGTTCCAAGCAACTACAAGATTTTTTCAATATTTTCATTAATCGTTGACTTGGAAAATTGTCCTGGATGAGGGTCAACTTCTATCTTTTCTCATCCTTCTTTGGACTGCTTAAACAATTTAAAAACTGAGTGCATGGTAAACACTATAAACTAATAACAATTGTTAGTCACCATTCAACAATTGTTACAGCCATCAGACATACAAATCTAATCAGACAAATCTAATTGCCTAAGCAAACAACATAAACAGATTTTTGCGTCTTCTATTCGTAACAAAACACAAACTGATAATTTAATCATAACAAAAGTTGAAAAAGGAAGTACTACTGTCATTATGAACAAATTTTATTACATAAACAAGACCATGGATTTTTTCGCACAAAACAACGTAACTTTATTGAAATCCGACCCTACTAACACTTTCAAGCAACAAATAAAAATGGCTATAAGCAAGTGTAAGCATTTGCTGAGCAAAGCGGATACAACTTTTAACAAAATGATCAATCCTTATGCCCTCATCTTATCAACTCTACCCAAAATACACAAACCAGACCTCCCAATGATCAATTTTACAAGTGCTACGTCTTACAGGTTATCGAAAACTTTGGACAGAATAATTACGAAGTACATCAAATTTAAAAACAATTACAGCTTAAAAAAAATCACACTTGAGAAAATAACAAAATTATCAAATTTACTAACTGTCTGCTTATCCCAGAATTATTGTAAATTTAATTACCAATATTTTAGCAAAAACAATGGATTGGTTATGGGATGCCCAATGTCAAGCAAAATGGCGAAAATATTCCTAAACCATATCGAAAACAATGATATAATAACCCCAAAAAACAAACACCTTAAAAATATTACGTATTATAACAGATATGTTGATGACGTCATTGTCTTATATCAGGGCACGCCATGACAAATCCAGAATTTTTGTACATATTTAAACAATATACACATCTTTGAAATTCATTTCTGAAACAGAAACTAATAACAGCATCAATTATCTAGATCTTACATTTACCAGATTAGGTGGAAAAGACCTTTTCAAAATATACAGGAAGCCGACTCACAGTGATCATACAATCCACGCCTCATCCGATCATCCAATACATAAGCTGGCAGCATACAATAGTTCCATCCACAGATTAAGAAATATTCCCATGACAAAAGCAGACTTTCAAGAGGAACTCAAAACAATTGAGTGTATTGCTGACAATAATAGTTATAACGTTTCAGTTATAGATAGATTACTCAAGAAACAGCACAGAAAGCATAAAATTAAAGAATTATCACCAAAAAAAAATAAATAAATAAATAAAGACAAATTTATGATGTTTAACTATTACAAGCAGCTTGAACTCATACTTAGAAATATCCTCAAATGACATGGCTACAAGGTTGCTTATAAAACCAAAAATAATTTGAAGAGATACTTAAGTAATACAAGCAAATTAAAAAACAAATTTTAAGGCTCTGATGTTTATCAGTGAGCATGTCGCGACTGTCCAAAAATATATATAGGGTAAACAGGAAGATCTTTTAAGAAAAGATTTAAAGAACACATCTCGTCCGCCAAACAAAGTGCAAACCTCACAAGAACCGAATCAAAATTAGCCGAACATGTTATCCAGAATGACCATGGTTACTCCAGCATAGACAGTATCTTCAAAATATTACATCGATGTAAAAAGGGAAAGTTGATGAACGGGCTGGAACAGTTCGAAATATACAAGAACTATAAAACAGATAGTAGCAAGTTACTAAACGAAAAACTAAACTTTGAACCTAACGCGTTATACGACACAGGGCCGTGATGGACCACTGAGATACCTCCCTCCTGGGCGCCCTCGGACCTCTATAAGAATTTAAACTTAATGAAACATAATAATTCAAATAACAAATAATTCGGATGCAGTTTCATAAAACATATGCTAAGGATGTGTAAATGTTTGATTGTGGAACCCTTCAAAATTACTGACGCCAACAACCAACCAACTCCACTAGCGTAAATAGTGACAACAAACATTTATGGCTGGAACTGAGAGTGAACACGATTTGTTTAAGTCAAGACGGGGAAGGGGGAGCCGTGTACAGTCCATTCCGTCAATAGTACGGTTTAGTGCTATCTGTAAGTAGGTTTCTTTATAATAATTACATTTTTTAGTGTGAAATGGTACCAAAATTCGACATATAGACTAAACAGAAGATACATCATATCAGGGATCATTTCATTAACCACCAATCCCTGATAGCACTAATAAAAATACTCATAGCCATTCATAAAAAACCTTCACATTCCATTTCAAACATTAATATAAAATCATTCACCATGTTTGTAAACCCATATAGTATTAAGTTTATTTAGGACAATATAAGAACAAAATAAAAATAATTTACAAGGTTGAGAAATGAGAAGAAGAAAATCGTTAGAGGAAGGAGGAAGAAGAAGGTGATTTTGCGATAGTGAGAGTTTTATGGCAGCAACTTGAGTAATAGTCCAGTGTGTGCACAGCTCAAACTGAATTTTAATAAGTGTTAGAATAAACTACATATAAAAGTTACCACCGGAAAAAAAATATAAATTGAACAGTCTGTATATTGAGTACATAATTATTAAACCTACATCCAGTCAATTTGGTGAGTTTATTCCAGTTCACATCCTTCTTCACACCAGACCTCCATATTTTCCTCACATTGAAGCGTCTAAACCTAAACTATCAACTAATCGTCACCGTTTCTTCAACTATTCAGAAATTTTAATTAACCATCTATTTTATTCTTAAGCCCAAAATTGTAAACCATTTCAATCACGTAACAAGTTAGCATCAATCATCTTTCATTAGCATAAACCTAGATTAATAAGTGTTCATTTTGTTAATAGTTATTAAATATTTATTTGTTCTTGTTAAACACTGTATAACTAAACTAAAAAAAAAACTCACAACCAGCTAGCCGGCAACCCAATTGTAAAAATAAACCCGAGATTTGTTTGGGTTAATAAATAATGTATAAATCCATTTCATAGCGTTTCTGTTTATTTTATATTCGACGATAAACGCGGAAGGATACAACGTACACAACACTTAACATACTAAAATTGGCACCACAACGAGTGGGATATTAGAAAATAATTAGTAACATTATAAGTGTTTAACTGATATTTTTCTCATATCGGAGAAATCTGGAGGTAAGATTAAGAATACATTTTGTCTGAAATTCTATCTGCCGTTGTCACGCTGTGTGAAAAAACTGTCAAGCAACGACTACTAGAAAATAAATTTGCATTGTGTTTTTATTTGCATAAACAAAAGGAATAAGTTTTTTATTTTATAATTTAATAGTAGGCCTAGGCTTATAATGTATATCAATATTTCACTTTGTAAACCTCCAAGTCCAAAGCATACATTTCTATAACTAAAATAGAATTTCTAAGAGTTCAAGCAGGAAACGTAATATTGTTTTCGGAAAAAACTTCTCATTGCTGTTGTAAACAAAACAAAAAAGCTGTAATATCTGTTAAATTAATTGATAACAGTTTAAAGGATAATTTGTGATGAAAAAATCTTTGTTATTGTGGAAGCATATATCACACAATATTGTCAAATATTTGCAAGCGGAAGAAAGAGACGAACATAAACTCAATGTTAAATGATAGTAGTGTCCAGCTTAACCACTTGGAGAGCTGCGGTCAACTCAGAAATATTTGTTCACTCCTGCCGAGCCTTAAAGAGACTTCATTGTAGTTAGAATTTGCTGTTTACTCTATATTCTAAATAAAGTATATATTTATTGTAGGCATACAAATGTCATTTATTTCGATTTCGAGGCATTGCAGTTTGCAAATATTGTGTAAATAGACGTTAAAATATAATTTTTTTTTTAAACAGAAATTATACAACTATTATGTTTATTTTCATATGTTGTTCACATCTGTGTTAGTTTTGTTCCTTTTGCTTATGTTACTTTTAAACACATTATTTTAAATAATATATTACTTGTATAAGTACTTTTAACTTTTTTATTACTCTTATTTAAATTCATGTAAAGTTTAAACTCGGAAGATGTCACCATTACATGGATATTTATGTCTAAAGAGGGCGCCCCCTCTAAGTAATTTTCCACCACCACCTGCAGGGGTCCAGCACGGCCCTGATACGACATGGTATTGACACAGGTTGGTAACCCCTTCCCATCGATTATCATGCATACCATCAGTAAGCACCGGGATATCATCAAATGTAGTCGACCATGAGTCAATAAGTTTAAGCAATACGGGCGTGAAAGTGTTTTTTGTTATTATGTAATTGTTGTGTAAGTTTTTGTGTAAATGACGAAGGAAATCCTGATAATAAACTTGAAAATGGCTGAATAGCCGGATCAGCCATCGTTTAACGTATAAAACGGAATATTGAAGACGGTAAGTCCTAGCTATATCTAATAATTAAACTAATACTTGTTTTAACAGAGAATGAGTTTCTACAGCAGATTTTCACGTTAATCATGTTAATTTTTTAAAAACATTAATCATTTTTCTGATAGCCTGAAAGGAATGCCAGTATGAATGGAAACAAGGAATGACACATAACTGGGCTGTGAAGTATTTGACCTTGAATCATGAAGGAAAATCAGTCTGTTTATTTTTCAGCCATAATTTGTACACATAACAAAAAACTAAATGATTGAGTAACAGTTACGTCTAATCTTAAATTTAAACATTTGTAAACATGTATATACTGTAAATTTGTGTTCATTATGTTAAAATAATCAGTTTATTAATAACAAAAAGTAAGTTCTTCCATAAATAAAACTTACTTAATTCTTTTCTACATATGTATGTAAAAGCACCTTACAAAGAAGAGAAATGTAGCCTATATAAATATAAATAAAAATGTACATAAAAATATCTATCGCACAATCTTTAAAATTGTGAAAAAAATATGCACCCAAGACTTAAAAATCCCTAGTGTAATAGAATTAAACGTGTATAAAATTTAAGACAATATGCACAAAAAATGTCTAACTTTCATGATTTCACTCATATAACTTCTATGCTGCTGACATAACCACATTGACATTTACTTTTTTAGTCATCTTAATCTATATGAAGCAGTTGTGATGGGCAGAAATTAGTTTTCTACTTTTTAGTACATTTTTTAAAACTAAACCATGTTTTTTTTTTTTTAAACTTAAATCAAAGTAACTTTAACATTATATCTTTAATTTATCAAAAAGCAAACAGTTACTATTAAAAGTTTCTGTAAAACACTAAAATGAGTTAAATATTTGTATATTGCTCATCTAAGATGATTACCAATTATTTACTAATTCAAATATAAATATTCTTACAACGGTAAATTGTTTTTTAATAATCATTAAAGTTATAGGTAGTTTCTCCCATTTACTGTAAGTTGCATTATATATGGTAAAGTATGAAACAAACACACAATACACAATTTCTCCACAGATTAAATACTAGCAGTTTAGGAAATTTATTAACCTCATATAAATTAACTTTCAAAGTTTATTTCAGGTTTTTCAGGTACAAAATACAATACTGGAGGATATATTGTCAATTTGGGACGATCTATGAGGGAAACAAACTACACATTAGCAGAAACCTTATATTCAAAGTGGTTCGATCAGCATACCAAGGTCATAATTGTCGAACTTCAATTGTATGCTGTTAACTCAAACACCTTTAGCATAGTTTCAATTTTATTAGAATTCGTACCTGGTGGTATGCCTCTGCACCGCACTAAGGTCAGTTAGATACTCTTAGCTAAAAAATATAACAAAGACTATACTTGTATTGATCCAGTATTTTTTTATCTTCAGATCAAAATGTAAATACACAAACAGGTCGTTTCAGAAGTAAAAGACACCATGATGATTGGTGAAGATATCAAGATGGATGTGCATTATTTTTTATGGAATTAAGAATTACTACTATGGTTGCATACTTGTGTGACTTTAATTTATTTATACCTAGTGTCCAATATATTTTATACCTTGTTACTTTGTTTTTCCCTTGTTTACTCACAAGTGAAGCTAATATAAGCGTGTTAAGGCTAAACATCCCTGAAAAAGTTGTGTTTTTGGCCCGATAGATGGCAGCACCTCTGAGGCAAATTTGTACTACGAATAATTTCCATAATTATTATCCGATTTTTGTTTTGTAAGTTATTTTGTAAATGATATGAATAAAACATTCACGCTATTGTGATGATTTTTTTTTAAATTTATTTATAAAAAAGTTTTATACAGATTTTTTTTTGCTGTAATATTTTGTTTAAATCGCAGGTAGTCATTTTGTAAATACAAATTTTAAACGAATTTTGCCGTTTTCAGATATTAAATCGGTCAAATGGTCGTATCGGAATCGTTTTTTAAAGATATTATCATTATTTCTCTCACGCTCCGGTTCCCTCCTCCCGCCGCGTAGCACATCACTCCCCCCCCCTCACCAGCCAGCCGCTCTGCCCGGCCCTGCAACTGTAGCGTTCGTCAACTCACTCACTACTCGCGTTCATACTCTGGCCGGACACACTTACTAGACTAGACTACTGATTACGACAGGTGTTTGTTATCTGTTAAAAAGTATTTTCTGTAAGTCGAAAAGAGACATCTAGAATAAATATAGAAAAATATACAGTAGTTCAAATTAAAGGATTTATGAAAGTAGGCCTATATACAGGTTCTTTGGCCATACATTATTCAATAACACCAGGGTATGAATAATATTACCCTATAACGTTAGTTATTTGTTTCAAATAAAACTTATATTTTAATACATGAAAACGAGAAATAAATAAAAAATGAATAGTGCAAAATACCATGTATTATATGTGACAGTCATAAAATGGACTGTTTCAATAATACAATAAACCTTTTTTCAAGGATATACACATACGGTACATATTTTTATCTTTAATACTATTTGGCCATTAATGTTTCGCCATTGAACTCCGCAAGAGAAATGGTTGGTTCACGTATTGGCATACTGCTTAATCAATCAAAATGCTTAATTGCGAAATTTTCCTAAAGTAATAAGTTATTACCGTGGTCAGCATTCATTTTGCCAAAATAAAACCATTTTATTCTAAGCCTATTGCAGCAAACCTATACGTTCTCAGTCACTCTGAAAAAAAAGTAGGTATATTGATATGTTTAACAAAACCTTGAAACTTGTAGAAATGAAAGAAATGAAACTAGTATTTCAGGCATTCCACCTTAAAGTAAGCCTGAGGTGTAAAAATAAAAATAAAATATAATATAATTCAATATGTTGCATGTCAAGGTGAAAAGTTCTACTTTAATAATATGTTCAACATTTTTAGCAAATTTTGATATTTGTAATTAGTTTAAGTTCTTTGTTCTGTGAGTATCAACAGCTATCCTCCGGAAATGTTTTATTCTGTGAACTTAGCAGCACTGCAATAAATATGAAACAGCTGATCTAGTGATTGAAGTTGCTACAGAAGATAGCTGAAAGACTTCTCTAACTATTAATGCCATAATTTAAGATAATATATTGTCTTTTCATTTGAAATTTGCCTTTAAACTTAAGTAATACGTGATGTGACACCCGCTACATTTTTTTTTACAAAAGTTAGTATTACAAAATATTACAAAATGAACAAATGCCTTAGGAAAATACTTTTACTGTAAAAGTAAGAGGTTTTGTTTCCCTAATGTTTTGGTATTATTATTTTAATTTTAGTTTTATAATTTAATGAGTAATTCGCGTAACGGGTGTTACATAATTTAATGTAATGGGTGTTACAATTCAACACAACTCACAACCATTCAGTGTTTAGTATATGTATATTAATTTTAAGTAGAATTTAAATACATAGCCCTATTGAGAGTTTATTAATTTTGGTAGCAACACTTAAAAAGTTAAGACAGATATGTTATTTTAAATACAATTTAACACGATAACACCTTCAAATTTCATACTGCGAATTTCCTATTTGTAATTCCAGAATGAATCTTTTAACATATTTACCAATGAATACTTAAATAAGTATTCATTGTATTTACTGGGCAATGAATGTTAGGCGTATCTAATTATTTTATTTATCTTTAAAGTATTAATTCTATTACTATTACACCTCATACATTTTTTTCTCACGATAAAATGATGAGTGACGTTGTAAAGTGTCAGCAGCATTTGCAAAAAGCCAGAGAGTGAGATGAAAAAAGAAGAGAAGAGAACAATACACTAAAAGAAGAACAACTTTAAAAGATCCTAAGCAGAGTCAAAAAATGTAGGGAGAAAAATAAGAAGCGCAATTATCATCAATATCTCAGATTTCGCTGGGATATTAAATATCATATTCTGAGAGATGACAAATTTAAGAATATTTTTGGCAAATTACAATAACCTACAGTAGCCCAAAGGACTTTTTACAATTCTTTACGAGTTTCCACTAGCAGTTGATATTTTTGAAAAATGAATGCGCTTATGAAGTTCCAAATTGTTAATTCTAGAATTTGATTTAGCGATTATTTTGTTTTTATTTAAAGTTTTAGGCATATTATATTAATTCTTGATAGGGGCATATATAAGACTGATTTTTAGTAAGTCTAATTCATAATAGGCCCTAAGGCATAGTATAAAAAGTACTGAACTATATCCATGTAATGTATTAAGTACCGGTATTGTAACAATCCAAAATTTATTTAAATATATAGATAGGAAATTAATTAATTAATTAACAAAAAGATATTGAAGAAAAGATACGAATTTATATTGGTGAAATTTTTGGATGAAACTGTATCTTATTAAATGTTTGATTAATTTAACATTGAATACTACTGTCAATAAAAAAGTTTTATATATCTAGGCCTAAACGAATGTTAAATATTGAGAAGAATATAATTGGTAAGAATGTTCTAATTTATAACCTCATTTCAATTTTGTTATATTTTTTCTCCGATCTGCCAAGAACCGAAACTTTTATATTATAAATAAACTGATAATGCTTTTTTTATGTGTATAATAATTTATGTGTGGTCAATTGAACTTGGTGCTTCGATATAGACTTGTGCTCATTCTATCCACATTACCATTTATCATATAATAATTTTCATTCGTCCTTTGTTTATCCTAAAATCACTTCTTGTTTTGAATATTATTTTATTATATATATATTTCTTTTATGTTAAATTTTTTTCTTGGAAAAAGACGGCACCAAACCCCTCCCCGAAGTTAATTTATATTTGTGTTCCATTCTATTTTTATAAAATTTTCCCAACTTTCATAATTTGATATGCATTATTTATGGCACCAAGTCACAATATTATAATATAATAAATTACCTTAAAAGGTCCGTCTTGTGACTTCAATTTTGGTCTCTGACTAGTTTCGAAGTCGCAACTTCATCATCAGAACTTCTCCTTAGTTTTTATTTTTTCATTCCTTCTGCAGGAATCGTCAAATATTAAAACAATAGTCAAAACACACAACACATACACAAACACTAATTAAAACAGTCGTGACTAGCACCGGTGTGCACTCGATAGTATCCGGTGGAGCACTGTCGATAAGAACGAAATATTAACCACTATTGACCTTCGATGTATGTTTTAGGGCAGTATCGTACAGCTGATTCGATCTGAAAGATAACTGATCATTCAACATGTCGTCAGGTTTACTTTTGTACTCTTTGTAAATTTCAAATTCTTCCTGTGCATCCATTGTTCTGCCTTTCGCAAATAAATATAATGGCTCCACACAGGATTGGAAATCTCCAGATCTGTGGTTATTCTCAAAAAGGTGATTAGCATAATTGGAATTGGCTATATTTGTTTTATTATTAGGAAGATGCTCCTTATATCGGCGAAGAAAAGTTCTCCCGGTCTGGCCTATATAATATTTGCTACATTCAGGAGCCATATTAAAAAAAGAAATAAACAAAACTTAGAAATAGACAAAAGTAAGGTTAATAAATATATCTCATCGGAATACACTAATTTACTGCCTAATGTTTTAAAAAATGTATTAAATAAACACAAGATTACGCTTGCGTTCCGCACAAGAAATAGCGTTGCATCATTTCTTAAACATAAAACGGATATCCCCTTGGAAAATAAGTCAGGAGTGTATAAGATAAGTTGTCCTGAATGTAGCAAATATTATATAGGCCAGACCGGGAGAACTTTTCTTCGCCGATATAAGGAGCATCTTCCTAATAATAAAACAAATATAGCCAATTCCAATTATGCTAATCACCTTTTTGAGAATAACCACAGATCTGGAGATTTCCAATCCTGTGTGGAGCCATTATATTTATATGCGAAAGGCAGAACAATGGATGCACAGGAAGAATTTGAAATTTACAAAGCGTACAAAAGTAAACCTGACGACATGTTGAATGATCAGTTATCTTTCAGATCGAATCAGCTGACGATACTGCCCTAAAACATACATCGAAGGTCAATAGTGGTTAATATTTCGTTCTTATAGACAGTGCTCCACCGGATACTATCGAGTGCACACCGGTGCTAGTCACGACTGTTTTAATTAGTGTTTGTGTATGTGTTGTGTGTTTTGACTATTGTTTTAATATTTGACGATTCCTGCAGAAGGAATGAAAAAATAAAAACTAAGGAGAAGTTCTGATGATGAAGTTGCGACTTCGAAACTAGTCAGAGACCAAAATTGAAGTCACAAGACGGACCTTTTAAGGTAATTTATTATATTTCATAATTTGTTTTAAATTTGTGTTACTTGTATTCACCAAATATTCTGAAATAAAATATAATTTGAGTTTGTATCAAAATATCATACCTTATGTTCTTAGAAAATATTAACAAATTAGTAGCAAGAAATAAAATAGTGAGTTATTACAGTATATATTTGTTAAATATAAGTTTTTTTATGAAATATAAGTTTTTATTTCTTATAGTGATCAAAGAAATCTCAATTATACTTCTTGTTGTTATTTGACACCTTATTATTATTACAGCATATAATATATGTAAAAATCTTAATTTTAGCAACTGCGTAACACCCGTTACATTTTAATGTAACACCCGTTACACAAGATTTAATTTTATGTTTAAAAAAATTGAATGCCAATATCAATTTGAATTACAGTTCCATTACATACATTTACTGTGGAATAACTCATATTTTTTTCAAAATTTTACAGTTTTAAAATTCACAGAGTTTTAAGAACATTTACATGAAGTTCAACTTCACTACCGGTATCCATTTTCAGTAACACCCGTTACACTCCCTTTTTCTATATTTATATTCGTTAACATTTACTAAAAGTCATTATACATTCCCTCTTTACGAAGCGTTTATCAGGGTGTTATTTAAACAAGAATCTTATCCAGAAGAACCAAATTATGTTTTTATAATACTGTACTAATACTAACATCCGAGATTTAGCAGCGAGCAGAGCGAGAGGCAGTCTGCGCTTCTTCCTCTTCGTTGAAAGCCGAAGTTGCTTTTTAGATTTTGTTGTTCCTCGGCGATCCATTAAGAAAACAAATGTTAAACGAAATAACGTTCTCATTAACAATAATTACAAGACGACGCAATAGTACAACAAAGAAGAATCGCGGGAGATCACATGGATGGAAGCGCAGGAAACCGTCATCCAACTGTATACAAGCAACATCTGAGACGCGTGGTGGGGGGATAGGTGGCGTGAGTGAGTCACAGCGGCACTGCACCTGCTTCGTGTCACTCTCGCGTTTGTTCTCATTACTGTAAATGTTTAAACAACGATACCGACTAAACCAGCCAGGCGATTTTAAAAATTAAAAGTGTAAAATTAATTAAAAATTATTGTCTTCAAAATGACTACCTGCGATTTGCATTTTTTGTTTTTTAACACAATTATTTTATTATTATTTTTTAAACCAGCAACTTAATTAAAATTTAGCTTCTTTGGCGTGAATTCTAATCTTATTCCGTTCACAAATCAGTTTTGCAAATGAAGATCGGACGAAAATTCCACCAATAAACACAAATACAAAATGACTCCATTTTAGTGCTGCGCCGTGGTGGCAGAATTTGGAACTAATCCTGGGATGTTTAGCCTTAAAAACGATTTTTGTTTGATTTTTCTGTTACATTTCCAATCAACTGTTTACATAAAACTGATGTTTATTCTTATTAGTAAAATAAGCTGGAGAATGGTAAAATCAGCTGTTTACTTAAAACTGATACGTTTATTCTTATTTGTAAAATCAGCTGGATAATGGTAAATTTACTGATCTCTACACAGCTGATTTTACAGTATTGTGCACAGAAAATAAGGACTTGCATGTCTGTGTTTTCTACGTCAATGTGCACAGATATAGAAAACAGGTTTTTCGGTGCAGTAAAATGTATACTTTATTTTTTTTTTTTTTAATGAATTATTGTAATTGGAATCGGGAATCAATTTCTTGGAATCGGAATCGATAAATTTGAGAATCGACCCATCTCTAATTATAACATTGTATTTTATGGGGTTTTGGGGAGTGCAGAACCCAATAATTATGCTATTTTGTAGGACTAAAAATAGCTACGAAAACTGAAAACTATCTGGAGTGATATTATTTATGAGTGATCTATTTGATCTGGCCGGCTGTCTCACTAATCAAACCCCTCTATTTGAAAATCTTACCAATACAACCTTGAGTAGCCTATAAGTACATTCCAAATTTAGAGGTAATAGTACTTATGAATAACATCATTACACACTCCAAAAGAAATTGTTTTAAACACCACTCATCCCTATCCAATCAAAGAATCAAATATACATCTACTGTACATTTTTTCTAAAATTCATAAAAGATGATGCTCTGTATTCTTACATATTGTAAGAATAAGGAACTCACTTTGATTTAAAAGTGATCCTTCTGCTAAAAATTCTCTCATAACACACTGTTTGTATTCCATTTATAACCTGGATATAGATTTATAATATATAAATTATATGGAGTAGTCCAATGTAATATTTTAATGTTACTTGATTTATGTATCCTCCTTAGTAACCTGATGCAGTCGAGTGATTTTATCAGATCATCCCATGTTTCACTTTAGACTTTTCCATTGTTTCATTACTAATCTCACTTTTTACTTACACAAGCCATGTAACTTATAACTTTAATTCACAACAATTCAATCAATTTTCACTTTTAAAACTATATTGCGACTATTACATAGTTTGTACTGTGTCGTGATGTATTACGTATTAAATCAGCTGTTAATGGAAATATTTGATCAATCAGCCGATTGCTGTACCAACACTAAACATTTTTAATAATTATTTATTACGACGCTCCTTTTTCCATACAATATTTAGTGTAGTTTGTGTTGTTTTTACATCCAACAGAAGGCGTTCTTTATAAAAACCTAACCTAAACGTTAGAAATACAAATAATTGTTTCAAAGTTTGAAATCAGGTTAATGGAAATATTACAGCAAACAGCTGATTACTGTTATTATTATAGTTAATAAACATATTTCGCTCACATATTTGTTAAATATTTAGTGTACTTTTTGTTGTTTTTATGTTCAATAGATGCTGCTGATTTTAAAAAAAAAAGTATATAAAAACCTGCTTGTATTCGAATGTAATGTTGGGTAAAAATTTCAAAGTAATCGGTGAAGAACTTTCGGAGATTTGAGATTTTGAACAAACATTTACATTTTTATTTATATAGATATCACTGGAAATTGGAGAATGTTTTTATTTCTATAGTCGAAACCAAGTCATAAGAGTTTCTTCGACTTCAGCGATCCTCAAAGTTTTATAGTTACCAGTATCATTAAAACATTTCTTGAAATTTTTAATTTGTTCACAGTTACATCAAAAGTTGTTGATCTACCAATATGATAAGTTTTAGATTGGGCAGTTGGAGTTTTCCCACCATCAGATCTTTTTATAATACCATTTGTACGTGTTATCAACTAATTCACTTCACAATTACACTTATGTAAATAGTTTAAGTGTTGTAAGAGCATGTTAAACAGATAAACCATGAACAATACTCAAAGGGGAAGTTTCTAGTTTTAACAGGAAAGAATGACTTATCACAAAGTACTGTAGCATGTTACAACAAGTGCGTCGGACTAGCGGGTGTGTTGGGAGTCAAGTGTCGGATTAGAGAGTAATCTAGGAGGCTTTACTTACAACAGGATTTCATTCTTGCAATTTAAAAAAAAATAAATGCGAGTATACTGTATTATGAAAAATGATGTTATATTTTTTTATGCGTACACAGTAATAAAAAAGGAAAGTTGTAAATCAAATATATGTCTGAAATTAAATTGTATCTGTATTGTGGATGTTTAAGTATAATTGTATGTCATTTAACCATACATGTATCAATGTTTTTGTTTTTAGAAACATGTACACTACACTATACGGTTCTCTATTTCGCTCTTACACGAATATACTTTCTCGTGATGGAACAATAGTAGCAGTACAGTAGAGCTGTGGTTATGTGGACTGAGAGTACTTCGGATAACACAGACTCTGTCAAAAATCGAGAGGGAAACGTATGGTAAACTGGTGAAATCAATGAAAACGTGGTCAAAGATGTGAAAAAGGCATCTACAGTATTATCAAATGAAAAACTTAAGTACAAATAAAAATAAAACACATACATAGGCTACAGGAAAAAAAATTATTAGGCCAGATAAAAAATTATTACTTAAAGAAGTCCATTAGTGCTTTCTGTTTAACGGAACTCAATCGCTTGTGCGCCGTATCTATTTTTACACTACTGGTTTTAACTGGTTTACACTCCACATTGCCATAACACAGCGAGTATGAGTTTTACTAAACAAAGTGACATTTAGTGAAAAAGCATTAACAAAATTGTATTGATGATTAGCAAAGCGTCCAAATGAAAATAAAATACAAATATAAAATGACAGAAAGACATACATAGGCTGCAGTACATGTTCCAGTAAAAAAAATATTTTTTGAAGAAGTCAATAAGTGTTTTTTTTTTTGTTTCTCGCTCGCTTGAAAACTAAACAAACGATATGCAGCAGCACGCAACTTTAAGAGCGAGGGTTTACTTGATACCGAATCAAACTGCAGTACTGTATTCACAAAACCTAAAGAAGATGTGTGAGAGGGGGGTATGCCGGGTTGGGTAGAAGTTAGATACAATAGAAGGTCGGATAGAAGCAGATGTAAGATAAGGAATGATGACATCACCATCGCGTAAACAATAATCACAGACATCTGTCTACTCTTTACTATGCTACTAAGTGTATCTGACTACCCGATTAATATTATTGTTTATTCAAGTCATTTGTTTGATTGCTTATTTAGTTCACTACTTGTAAATAAATGTTATTTATTTAGAAATCTATTATTCTCTTCAATAAACAGTACTTGTACCGGTTAAAACGTAAAAAATCCTAATCCTATTGACGATTAGCAAAGCATTGGAATTATTGTATTGTACAATACAGTATTTAATAATGATTAAAAACTGTGCTTTTTATTTTCCGGAACCATTTTTGACGAAACATTATGTGACTAATATAAGTACAATACAGTAGATTTGGTGCTATAAGCTAATGTGGATTTCACTTGGCGCGGTAACTTTAATGCATGCGTCTACTGCAAACCAAACTTTTTTAATTTTGTTTTACTACCTCGGTTAACCAGGAACTCGATTAGTCGGGGCTCTACTGTATTAATTTCAACATAATATAATACAACCAAATCCAACAGAGAGTATCAACATTCTAAATTTTAAGATATGTCTATGTTACTTTAAAAACATTTTATGTAATTAATGTCATAAATACTTTTGTATGCTTCATATTATTCTACATGCAAATACATTTTCTTATCCCTGTTTGTTTGTAGGTGCAGACTCTACACGATAAGAGAGAGTGGTTGAACTGGACTATCACGTTTTTATTTTTTACTGCATATTTTGCGTGGTTGAATATTTACAACTTAAATGAACACGGAGTTTTTAACTGTCTAACTCGCTTTTGGGACTATGTTGAAATAATTATGCTTTTACTTTGCGTCCTAAATGTAGGTTTACTTATTTATCATATTTTGTATACGGCTAACATTACTCAAGCGTGTCAAATGGCTGGAAAAGATGTGTTTTTTAGTTACGGTTTATTGTTAGCTGAATTTCGTACGATGCTTCTATTTTCATTTATCCTATTTGCGTGTTTAACCATGCGACTATTGAGAAGCTTTAAATTTGGCCGCAGGCTTAAAGTTCTTCTATACACACTTAGGTTTACTGCTAGATCAATATTCTGTCTTACAATAACTTACATTATTTTCCTCCTAATTATATCTATGATTATATCATTTATATTTGATTCGCCCTTTGTTCATACTTGGCTATTGTTTTTCATGTATAAAACTGGTTATAATAATTTGGTTAGAAATTCTGTTTTTCCTCAGAAACGATTAATTCTAGTTATTTATTGCTTTTCAGCTGCACTTTTCTCGTCTGTCTTTATTATTCTATATAGTTATTTCTTTACAATCGCCAAGAGTCATAAGCTGTTAAAGCCCGAGCGTTTAAATTATTTCTCTTTTTTAGCAAAAGAGTTAGGTCTTACAGGCAATAAAGACGCGGACATTTTAAAAAGACTACGAGGCGGTACGGATGCACATACACTAAAGCTTTCAAAGCCTTATGAAATGTTAATGTCATTCAACATCAGACAATACATCAAATATCGTCTTAGTCAAAGTGAAAACACAGGCAGTGACAATTTACAAGCAATTCAAACCTGTAAAGAAATACCTTTAGAATATTTTTTCGGCAGTGAAAAGTTAATAAATGAATATTTAGAATGTAAAAAGAATCGAAATCAACGTATTAAATTTACAAAATCAAATTTAAATTACAAATTAGCACTTGTAGTATCTAAGATAGATATTTTGTTAGATGAAAACGATTGATGTAGAACAATAATTAAATATTATATATTAAGAAATATATTGTTTGATTAAGTTAATATTTCTGTCTTAAATCTATATTAACTGTATTTATACTGATAAAACTTAAAACAATCATGAAAAGTGACAAGAACTTGTTATATTCTAGAAGAAATAAGTTAAAGTAGTATGAGATAATATTTAAACTGTATTTGTTGATGAATTAAATGACTATAAGATTGAACATGGTGTGTTTTTTTTTAAAGACTGAGAGAAAAGCTATAAATTAGAAAGAATTAAATACCTAAACATATTGTATTGTGCTATCATATTGTATTGTGAACAGTAGACCTCGTTCGTTGACCTTATCTCAGCTCCCCCCATCCACAACTCACTTACAGCGGCCACACTGACATAGCGCAGGAAAGAGCAAGACAGCAGGTAGCGCTCTTTCTCTCCCTCTCCATAAAATTATAAGGTTTTATGATGATATCTAAAGAATAAACGTATAAAAACAGGGTTAAAATACAAAAACCTGGACGATTTTGAACAAATTTCAAGTTTGCGGCCATTTTGTGAGCTTACCGTTAGAGATACGGGAAAAAATCAAGAAAACAATTTTGTAGAACATCAAATTTGCTACTGGCAAAATCGTATTAGTTTATCAATTCGACTTACGGATAAGCCACAAACTGGCTTTGGAAAAAAGCTTACACTGAGAGAAACGGTGTGGCTGCCATTTTTATTTTATTTAAGGGGTTAAAAATGAAAAAACTGTATACATACATCACTCGGCCTCGGAATAAGGAACATTCATGCAAAAAATCATCAATCGGTCAAGGCGTTTGGCCGTAATCGTGAGACAGACACACAGACGAAATGTCGAGCTAAAACGGAGACCTCGCTTCCGCTCGGTCAATTACTATATTTGGCGAATTTTTGAAAATTTGCCTGTACACGCACCGAAATGGTTTGGCGTTGCAAAACATTAACACGGACAGTTGTAGGGTTAATAAGTTACCAAACAGTTCGACTCTTAATACTGAGTGGTGCAACAAAGAAACAAAATGAATAAGAGAATGTAGTTGGTAAAGTACTACAACTCAGTAAATGCGACGCAACGCCAATCGGGCTCCTTATGCAGTCATTAATCTTTATAAATATTGTATTCATACATATTTATTAAAAATTACTTTATACTAATATTTTATTAAATATAGGAAAAACATAACTAGAGGATATATGTTTTTGAAAGGTTTGTAGCGGTACTGTAGGGCTAAGTTCAGGGCGCCGTTTTTCAAACAATGTACAATCATTCTCTGATCTCCTACATATAACACAAAATAAGATCTTGAATACAAAACATAATAACTTCATGGATTTACAATATAAAAGTAGATCTGAATTCACAATGAATTTATCTATAATATATAAGATTTAGCCCTAAATATAACAATATTTAAATACTATAAAATAATATCCAGCGCTGTCCTTACTGCCTGGGACAGTTTAAAAATTTAATAACTTTAAATATTTTACCGATTTTAATAAAATTTGAACCACATATGGACTATGTTATGCATAAAGGATCCAACTACCAAAATATGAAACTGAGAAAATTGACCCCAAAGTTAAGTCTTTTAAATTAATTCTCATGAAATATTTAAGTTATAAATTTACTACAGTCTTATAAAATTGTATATTTTTAACTAAATCCAAGTAAAATTTTAGTTATATTTGATTCATTAAAAAAATATAGCTAAAAAAGGCACTTGGAACCTTTATGCATTATTCAAAATGCACCTTAGAACTTGGCAAAATAACAATATGGTCTTTGGATCCTTTATGCAATTTGTTGAATAATTAAACTCATTATTAAATAGTTCATCAAAAATGTGATTTTCTGCATACTTTTATTATTCCATTAAAATAAGACACATATATTTTTTAATATTAACTTCACAAAAATATGGAAATAGGAACAAAAACTGTCCAAAATAATGTTCACTCTTCCCATTAAACAACTAACTGTTTTATGGTATGTTACTCGTCACAATTTTCCACATTAAAGTCAAGTTCACCATTATAACCATCAATGTCATCAGTTACATCACTAGAACAAAATAACTTTTTATAATATTGTTTTGTATCGGAAGGAATGAGTGGCAATAATGATTTTATATCTTCCAATTTTAAAACTGAAATAGGTTTACCTTCCGGCCACAAAAGAGGTAAATCTTGAGAAAATGGAGAAAGTGGTATTCTTCCAGAAGTTCTTTTCCTAATATTTATTTCCAAATAATCTTCATCATCAAAACTATTCCTGACATATAGTTTGAAGGGTTCATCTCTTCTTAACTGGATGTCACGGATATGAAACCAATTTATTTTAGTGTTTGATGCTGTTGTTTTCCTGTTGGAAATAGACTTTTCTAGAGATGATGAACTAAAATAGTCACTATTTTTCATTTTTGTAATAATAAAAGGATTTTTTCTTCGACATTTTTTCATAACAGCCACATAATCACAGTAGCGTAGAAAGGATTTTGAAATGGGGGGGGTTACTGGAGATTTTGGGGCCTTTTCGGGGGTCTGGAATTTTGGGATTTTTGATGTTAAAAACATGATTTGAGGCTCAAAAACAGTAATTTTTACGAGTTTATTTATTAAAATAAACTATATAAATTGGGTAAAGTAAAAGCTTAAATTTAATAAATCATTGCTTTTACGAACCTTTGCTTATGAACTTAGAACCACTTTTCGGATATTGTTAGTTTTATTAATTAGTTGTAATTGTTGTAAATAAATTTTAATGTATACAATTTTTAAAATACTACTTTTATAGTATAAATTTAACCAGGAATAGTGGTTTCAAATTAATAATTAATATTACGATATTTACTTCTGTTTCACTATTAGTGTTTATTTTCAAATTTTCAATCGCATAATAACAATAACAGATACATTTTTACAATGTTATTACAACCACCTGTCCTATAAAAACTACAAAACAAAGTCCATTCTATGAGGCTTTAAAGAAAACTCATCCAGTACATCGTCTGTTGTGATAAAATTCTCACGATGGACATTGAGCAAAGCCAGGCCATTTAGACGCGTCTCATTTGTTGTGTTTCTGAGGTAGGATTTTAGTCTTCTTAACGTCGAGAAAGACCTTTCACTTGTAGCAGTTGTTACTGGCAGCGTGGCAAATATTTTTAGTAATGTGTGAACTGCTGGTAGAGTATTTTCATCACACATACTTAGCGCTTCAACAGCACTCTTTGGGTATTTTTTCTGTTGATTGACGTAGCTATACCATACCGATATCTCACCTAATGCAGCATCCTCACTGCAACCAACATCCGTGGCATACGTGTCAACAAGTTGTTTTACTTCCATCTCATTTTCTTCAGAAATTTTAAATTTTTCCTTTGTTGGCAAGAGGCTTTGAAAAGATTTTAAAATGCCTTTGTGGTTAATGAAACGCGATTGAAGTTGTTGTATGAATCCATCCAAGAATGGTATGAATACAGCTATTCTGAAATAATCTTCTGGGTTTCTTGATTCAACATTGCACCTTTGAGTTTGTAGACCTGCTAATCGAGGAATGCGTACTTCAATTTCAAGACTATCAGCCTTTGCTTGTACTTGCTCATATATTTTCTTGAACTCTTCTTCTGCATGTTCCCTCAGTGTCAATAGTCTCTCTTCAACTGCAGTAGCGTAGCTCATTGCATTTGCCAAGTCCAAATGTTCTGACTGCAAAAATCGGCTCAAGGGTGCAGTGATGCTAAATATTGTTTTTACAACATGAACCGAGACAATAAACTCTGAACTCTGAATTGAGCATAGCAGTAGGTTAGCATTAGATGCAGCTTCACGATCATGCCATTGGGAGATTTTAAAAAGACTGTCAATTACTGCATCAAACAACTCCATAAAAACAGAGACGCAGTCATGGCGCTCAACCCATCTTGTAGGACATACAGCTTTTAGCCTCGTCTTGTTACTTCCAGGTACTTTAGACTCGATCGATTCTTGAAGGATGTTTAACCTTTTGGATGATACGTGGAAGGTGTATACGCTATTGATAATGCCCAAACAATTTCTGATGCTTTTGATATCACATGCATTTGAGACAGCCAAATTCAGAACGTGAGAACTACAGTGCATATACAAAGCTAAAGGATATGATTCCCTGACGACAGCTTGAACACCATTAAAATCTCCACTCATAGCGCTGGCTCCGTCGTACCCTTGTCCCCGCATGTGTGTCATATCTACTCCTAGTTTGGAAAGAGTATTCAAAATATCCTTAGCCAGTCCCCTTCCAGTACTGTCTTTTATTGGAACAAACTGTAGAAAGTCTTCCTTGATCTTTTCAGCCTCCGTATCAAAGTATCTCACACCAAGGGACATTTGTTGTATTCCTGCAATATCTGTTGTCTCGTCTGCAAGTACTGTAAAACACTTAGCCAGATTGACTTTGCTGACAATATGTTTCACAATAAAGTCATTACAGCAAGAAATTAACACATTTTGAGTATGGGGACTAATATACATGGCATTGTTGCAGCTTGTTTGCAAATGATTTTTTAGAGTTTCATCTCCACTGCTTACCCTAAAACGAAGTAGGGCTCTGAAATTACCATCGTTTTCAATTGGCTCTTTGCTTACATCGATTGGTCTATGGTCTCGGTGCCCTCTCAGTGGAATATTTTGGCGGCCGCAGAATATTATAGTTTCAATAATAGGTTTAATTTTTTTCCTGTTTTCTTCAATCTGTTTTTTTAACCCTGAGTCTACTTGTAAATTAACCGGATCTTGCTTTTTATTAGCAATTTGCTGACAGCTGATAGACTGCTGAACACATTTCTTGTGATAGTCGTTCCTTTCATGATGGTTGAAGTCCTCAATGGCGTTCTTCCACCTGTTGTATTTTGTTTTTACTAGTTGTCCTAGCGGCTGGCATCCTACTCCCACTCCATCAGGCGAAAACAGAACGCAAAACTTGCAGTATGCACCGTCATCTTGTTTTGAGTATGCAAGCCACTTAAACCTGTGCAGCCAGCTGAGTTGAAACCTAAGATTTCTAGTTCCACTTCCGGGGAACTTGAATGATACCTCCGGAGTCCAAACTTCAGAGAGAGCAGTGAACCGTTCGCCAAAACTAAGCTGCAACCAAACAGTAGTAGTACTAAATTTGTAATAGACTATACTTCAAAAATAATATTTAGGCCTATAGAACTGTTTCTTGTAAAAACTTCATTAAACTTACAAGTTAAATTAGTTTTACAAAAGAGAAAAAACAAGCAAAATACAAATTTATTAAAGGCTTTAAATAGCGAAAACAATGCAAACAGCTAAACCACCTAATTTAAAATAATTGATATTCGTGTAAAATAAACCAGTGCTAACATAAACTCGACCAGCTAAAATTAATTCTGTAACCTGTACGCCTGTACCTAATACGTAAAATAAAACTTGAACAATGCGACATGTCGCGTCACTCACGTGACCACACAACACGGGCGACAACAGTACAGCAGAACTGTTGTCTGTTTTATAGTTTTCTGTGGCAGAACATGATACATCAATTTGAATTTATAACAGTTAAAAAGCATAAAAACGAGTTCTTAACAACATTACACAGTAGAAGTACAATTTAGACTTATTCTTTCAAAATTTTACAGGCATTGATATTGGAAATATTTTTAATAGTATGCTTACAAATAATACTAACCTTAGTTGGAGAAGAAACCCAAGTGGAAATGTCTTTTGTACCCCCATCGGCGGCGTCTTTTAATAATATCGAACTCTTCTCTATTTCAGTCCTACGCGTAATTGCATCATCGTTCTGAAAAAATAATAATGTTGAGACTATTTGGTCAAAAGTTATAAAAAAACTGATTTTTACAGAAAAAAATTGCACACACATATTGAAAATTAAAAAGGAACACGGTTGAAAACCAGTAGTTTTAACTGCTCAAAATGTTAATTAAATAAGGTACGTACGTTCCATAATGGAGTCTGATGAAGACCATCTGCATCACTAGCACTTGGTCCTTCAGCCAATTCGATATATTGTGTTGCCGCCCTAGCTTCATCATTGCAGATTCGTTCTTTGTCTTGCAGGGGATCTGAAAAGTACAACGCAATTAAAGCAACAGTAATTACAAATTCACATAAATAAATTCGAAATTTAGTTTACTAGTCGAAATTTTTTTAAAGGACCTGTTCAAATAAAATCACGTAAAACTTGTTGTATGTTTAAATTTATTTTATTATTAGGCCTACATTAAAAAATTGCTACTAATAAATTGTCTTTCTAATTTTAACATTTAAAAATCATCTGAAATGTTAGAAAAACTGAAATACATAAAATATCATAGGCCCACTACTAGGCCTAATTGCGTTTTTGCAATCCGAGTAAGTTGGCCTTTTCTAAAAAAACTATTCCCCAAGCTTCGAGATGTACATAAGCCAACGACTATAATATTTACGCATACCATAATGTACTCGTACCTACTGTAACCCGTGATATTACTAAACGTAAACACAAACAAAGCAACAGTAAATTTTCATATTTTCTTGTAGTAACACAACACGTGTTTTGGTGCTTAAGTAGTTTATGTCCTGTCCACAATAGGCTTTAGTTCAGTAAAAAAATAAAAACATGATATCCTTCATAGTAATTTCTATGGTTGACAGTTACTTTTTATGTTCAGGCCTACTATTTTTTTATTACAATTTATTGTACTTACTTTCATTTCCATCTGTCCTTGGTTTGTGCAGCCAAGCTGACAATAACTTGGAACTTGTGGTTGACGTTTCATCCCTCTTTCTTTTCTCTCGTATCTTTTCTGCGCCACTTTTATAATTGCGTTTCATATTAGAAGAGAACACTAATCGATTAAATTAAAACCTTAAAAAAAAACTAACAAAATCTATGACAAAACTAACAATCGGAAACGCGAAAGAAAAGTCTGTAATACTGTACTGCACGGACGAAGTGTTACAAATCACTGACACTAATAAGGCGTTGATATTGTTGGTAAGGGTTGTGTGGTTGGCTAAACTGTATAAGCGAGTTGATCACCTGACCACGGTATGACTCAGGGCATGCGCACATACCGCCCTTGTCATCGAAGGAACGGATGCCGGATGGGCTGGTGCCACTACAAGTCAGCCCGCATCCGCTCGGAAGGTACACTTTTCTATAATTCATGCCATACCGGATAAATAAAAAAAAATATACGATTTATAGTCAACATTCAACTATTATTGGTTTTTTCTAGCAATAACCAACATTATTTTGTCTTCACGTATGAAAACATTTTTTTACTTCCAGTAACCGATATTATCGCTTTATTTATTGAGGCTTCTTACTCGTTTTTGGGGCCTCTTTTACAGGCTCAAGGGGGGGGGGTTGTAACCCGGAAAACCCCCCCCGTCGCTACGCCACTGCATAATCATCATCTGTATACATTCGCTGCTGCAACTTTAATGCACATTCGACATCTCCGAACTCCGAGTCATTAGGTAAAAATGAATGCCCGGGGATGAGGAACTTTAGATTTATTTCTTTCAGTGATGGATGAATTTCCAATAAATGCTTCATATAATAAGCGTAATTTTTATATTTCGGTTTTGGCCTCCATAGGAATCTGACCACAAAATTAATTTTTCCACACCATCACAATTGCCCATAATATGTTTTTTTAAACAAGAACCCACCTCCTGGGCACCTCTACCAGCTATTCCCTCCATCCAGATATAAAAAAAACCTTTATTTTTTTGCAGAATGAACACCAGAGTTATAAAGCATGATTTGACGTTAATAGTACACAATATTTGTTGGAATACGAGGCAAGGGCAAAGTCTTCTGTAGATCAAAAGTTAACGTCTCTACTTTACAATTTTCTGCCACTAATTCCATATCTTTCTTTAGTAACTTTCGAGCTGCATCAGCTGTTTTAATATGGTTATCATGTTCAGTTTTTATAATGTTTTTTTAATTTTCTGTAGATGCTGTGGTTAATTTAGCATGAAACCTGTCACAAGTACTGCAAGTATCTTTTTTTAATGCTTTTCTTTTCAGATTAAAATATTTATAATATTTTTTTTATATGTACTTAGAGACACATGTTTTTCATTTTCTGTTCTGTAAAGCTCATACATTACAGACAATGTAGTATCCGTTGGAAGGTAAGAGCTCTCTGTATTTGACCTAGCATAGTGTGACTTATAAGTCGGGAATTTATTAATATGATGTTTTATTTGTTCAATTTTTTCAGGAGAAATTACATTTTTACCTCCACAAAATACCCCTCTTTTGTCTTTCAGACTATCTGTCTTCATTTTCTGTAATGCAATAGTGACACGTTTTGTTGTTATTCTTAATGTTTGAATAAAAATGTCACGACAAACTTTAATCCCTTTTAAAAGATAAGTACGGCTAAATTTTCTTCGGTCAGAGTTTTTATTTCTTTTTCTTTTAATTTCATTTTCAGTTATATTTAAATTAATAAAAGCTGTCTGAGCTTCGTAGCTACCCAGTTCCCAAAATTTATTAAATTCTTTTTTCCTGTCTTCTGCAGAGATTTTTTCATGGCATTTACTTTGCAGTTGCACAAATAATCTCGGAAGGTTTTACTTTCTACAAGCCTACCTTTCTGATCAATATAAGTATTGTTTGTATTCCTCCTTTTTTCCTAGTTATTTGAGGTGGATATTTTCTTTTTCTTCCCTTTTTTGGCCTACCAGAATATTTGATTTCTGTTGAAAATATGTCTTCCTCACTGCTTTCAGATTCTGGCTTTTCAGCATCTTCTAATTTAATCTCCATCTGAAAGAAAATGTTTACAAAATTAGATCTATTTGGTTTTAGAAAATTAAAATAATTTTGTTGTATGAAATAGTAGGTAAGTAATAACAAAAGAAAGCTGAGAAAACTTCCAAATCCATTTCAGGAGTGTCTTCTACAGTAGATTGGCTAAAAATTTCACTCTCAATCATATTGCATAAGGTACCGTAGTGTTTCTAAAAAAATTAAGGAAATCAGCCGGATAGAACGGCCGTATTGACTGCCATTACGTTTTTATAAATTCTTTTAATATGTAGATAGCTTGAAAACTGTATTTATAAAATACATCTACAGAAGACTGGCAATTTGACTAAAGTCAAAGTGGCAATTTACTGTCTAGTGACGGTAGGTCGATTGTAGCTCATTCTAGTCTTCAACAAAATAACCATTTTTAAAGATTCAAGATCAGCGCATCCTGTCGTGAAACATTGACAGACATTGAAAACCCCCAGAAATCAGTTATTATTGAAGTGAAAACTTCTTTAGCGGCGTTGGGCACTTTTTGCTTGGGGAAAAAACATTGAATTCGCGACCGTTACCACTCGAGATATAGTATGTATTATATATATATATATATATGTATGTACGCAACGCGAATATACTACATAGCACTTCTTATTGGGAGAGGAAAAAGCATCAAACTCGCGACCGTCACCGCTCGAGATATAGTATGTAT
>JAGFPH010000291.1:31438-42081 GCA_018207615.1 Philaenus spumarius | reverse complement strand
CCCCCCAAACCACCCCTAAAATTTAGAATTTTTTGAAAACCTTTCTTAGAGAGCACCTATGGCCCTAGAGGAAGCTACATACCAAATTTCGTTCCAATCCGTTCAGTGGTTTTGGAGAAATCGTGATTTAGTATATTCGACCCCCCTCAAAATTTAGAATTTTTTGAAAACCTTTCTTTAGTGAGCACCTGTGGCTCTAGAGGAAGCTACATACCAAATTTCGTTCCAATCCGTTCAGCAGTTTTGGTGAAATAGTGATCAGCGAGTCAGTGGATTTGGCTTTTATATTTATAGATTAATGCTCAAATTGTCTTCAATTCATTTAGGCCTACATTTACACACTAATAAAATTAATGTAGAGTTGGGTCATGCATTTAACTGTAAAATACTTGATGGTTAGCAGTTGTACCTAAACAGCGTACTGTAGCATATGATAAACCAAACTGAAGTTAAAATAATGAAAACAAAACATTGACTTTTCAAAAATATACTTGGGGTTTCAAAAAAATTTGTTCACTGTCCATAGTTATGGCCTGCATAATTTTTTTTTTTATTTTTAAGTTTGATGTAGCCTATTTCTGTTTTTGTGCAATATTCAAGATATGTTAGTGAACTCTATATATAAAAATGAATGTTTGTTTCTTTGTTTTTTTTTTTGGTCTTTTCCCTCTATAGACTCAAAAACTATTTGACCGATTTCACAGTTTATCCATGGGTCTATTATTATTACCAGGAGTGTTTAGACTTTACAATAAAATTACTACAGTCTAAGAAGTTGAAATGGGGTTACTACCCCTATGTCATAAATATAAATCAAACTAACATCCTACAAGCTATTATTATGTAGTATAATTTTTAAGTGATATAAAAAACCATTTTAAATTTGATGGTTAAAATGGATTAACCCTCAAGTTAAATGGATTTTATCCCTTACGTAAGTTAAAGGGATAAAATGAAATAACTAGCCTTCAAATTCAATAAAAATCTATACATTTACTTTTTCTATATTCTAAAAAAGTACTTGACTAATTTCACAAAAAATTTCACAGTTTACACATATTAGTTACTAGGATTGCTTAGAGAATATGGTCACTAAAATCAAAGAGATATAATTGAGGTAGCTACCCCTATACAATAAAAATAAATTGCACTAACTTCCTACAAAGTATAATACATCATCTAAATTTGTGTAATATTAAGAGATATTTAAAAAAAAATTGTAATTCGATTACTTAAGTCAAAGTAATGAAATGTAACAACTACCCTTAAAATTAAATCGAGCAATAGCGAAGCATTGCCGGGTCCACTGGTCTATAAATAAATAAAGATGCAACTTAATATTTGCTTGAATCATTATAATGTTGTATAGCAACCATAAATTTGTTTACCTTGTTGAGATAGTGTATGCTTATTGTGCATGGTTGCCTGAAAGGATAAAATACTATAAAATCTAACCCTTTCCAAATTAGTGTATACTTATTGTGCATGGTTGCCTGAAAGGATAAAATACTATAAAATCTAACCCTTTCCAAAATGGGGGAACATTAGTTCAAGTTTGCAATGTCAACTTAATTCTATTTATTCCCTTGACAGATAATATTTATAAATCCTTATATATGATACGTGAAGCAGTTTTTTGTGAACACGACTCCTCCCTTATTTCTGGACCAAATTTAATGTTTGAGTTTTCAAAAATTCATCTCATTTCGAAGTTTTGCAATAAGGTTTTAGATGTCAAAAATTCTTATCCTTAATGTTTGAGCTAATCTCAAAGGTCGGGTTTTCCCCACAAGATTAACATGAAACGAATTTAATTAAAAACCATTTCCATACAAAGCAGCTGTTTATAATAAGAAACAAACTAATCCAGCTGCTTTCGTGGATGTAAATAATGATTTTTATGGTATTTAGGAGGTTATAGGAACCTTCTTAATAATATGGTAATTGATAGTGAGTTACCAATATTAACAGCTGATTTCAAAATATGAAACAATTATTATTAAATAACTATAACTGCTGTTATAAAATATACAAAATAATTTGATTTGAACATTTAACCCTCCAAGTGCTGACTATATTGCTCTTTAGTGCTAAGTGTTTATTTGGTTCCGTGCATGCTTATTAACTAAAATCATTATAAAATACTCACTACCAGTAAAGTAAGACTTATTATACATCATTTTAATCACAATACATGCTCTTTACAGTAAATAGCTTTAACAGGCTTACCTTATTATTTTTATCCTTTTTTGTTGACCAAAGTAGAAATAAAAAATAAAAATTTTTTGTTCTAAAACCACTCACTTAAAATATGTAAAAAAAGTAATGTAGAAAATCTAATATAGCCAAAAGTTGCCCAATTTTATGGTGAATAGAAATATACATAACACTACTACTTTGCTGTAAAAAAAAGTGTTTGTCTATAATACAAAAAACTCAGTTTTTTATTAAAAAAATGGCTTTTCTGCACAAAGAAGAAAAACTCGTCTCTAAAGATATAAAAGTACTGCCTAGGCCCAATATTTATGGTTTTAATTTGTTATAAAGGAATAACACACACATTATATACAAAAAAAAAGGAAAAAAAATATTTACAGTTCAAAGTCTCTAAAAGTCGCTATTTTCAAACGCACATCTAAGCACTTGAATTGCTAAGTTCACTCATAATTACTTCAAAAATGAATAAACATTTACAAAAACAAATAAAAACAAACTGATCTAAACTGAAACTAAAAATGAATAACAACTAGTGGATAAACAAACAAAATCCGAGTTCCGAGCGTCTATCTACGCGTACTTACACGACTAGATAGTTGATTTGACAATTCTGCTGAAGGTTTGTTTGAGTCGATATCGCTATGAAACTCTATACTATAATAAAGTGACTCTTTCCAAACACAACCATGCATTGAAGTATCCGATTGTATTAAAAATATCGGCGTCGTACACATTTACAAAATGTGTTGCGCAAACGTCGCATCGACGTTAGCACTGTAACGCGACTTTTATACATCGCAAATGCAACGTTAGCACTTGGAGGGTTAAAATTATTTACCTTCTTGGTTTTGAGGTTATTAATAATCCTACACATTTATTATAAATAAAACATATGTTTTTAGAAAGTTCCATCGGAGGTTGGCGTGCAGAGCACGCAGGGGTCTCCCCTAGTATCTTAGTATTGTTTAATTATTTGTTTTTTCTACTGTTTGTTACAGAATGAAAAATGAATTATATCAGGAATTTGAAACTTTTGGCGAACTCTACTTTTTAAAATAACATAAGTTGTTTATACAGATTTTACATTTTTGTAATAATTATAATCTACTCTTTATATTGTATTGTTTGTCATAATTACGTTGTGTTCCAATCCCCAAATAAGCACAGCAAGTACATGAATAAATCCAGATTTTCCTCTTCTAGACTTGAGTCCAACATACTAAACTTTATATGTAAGTGTTGGATACAGATTTTGTAATTTTATTGTTTTAGTAGGCCTACTGCTTAAGACTGTTGTTACACACAGTGTCCAAAATATCCCAGACCTGTTAAATACCAACAAAGGTAATACAGTTTTATAAATATATTCTGGTGATAACTACTTGTTTGGTTTATGCGTTATTATTTACCCTTACCTTCCCTGAACCTGTTTAAGTTTGTGCCACTTGGTTTTATTCCCAATTGCTATTAATTAAATCAAATTACTTTTTAATTACCGTGTGAATACAGGTTTAATATGTATCGATTTGATATTATTCTTCCAATTTGAAAGAAAACAATCAAGTCAAATACCCATTTTATATTTTTGACCAACCTTGCTAGAAGATTGCCGGGTTAAGATTGGAAGATGGTTACCAAAACTTTGCCCCACTTGCTCTATGATATCGCCAATCAAATGGCAAAGCGATGAGAATTTCCTATGGCGTACTCAACACCTGGTTTCAACAAAACACTTATACCGCTTATGAATGGTAGGCCTACTGGGAGGGACTTTTGATATACTTGGTAAATATTCAGTTGTATAATTGTCGTAGACTTCGATTCTTTTAACCAAAACACAGTGAGCCGGCTCAGGCAACCACCTTTGTTAAGACTATCAAAGATCGTCGCGCTTGCAGTGTTGTTATTCGAAACTATGCGAGTCTTAAAACAAGAATAAAGTTTAGAGACTACCTTTACTCGCTTCTCTCACTGAGCTCAGAGCAAGAATTACACCATAGTTAAAGATGTGACGCTTGAAATATACTGCTTCAGGTTTGGCTGGATATAAAATCACTAATAGAAATCACATTGAACCTATCTATAAGGTAAAAACCCTGTATTTCACTGCAAAATGACACCAAAACCAACTCTGTATGCAGTCTGAATTCATTTAAATGAATTTACAAAGTTGTAAAAAAATACTTTTTGATGCATCCTGTATATAAATAAGAAATAATTTTTTTTTTTTTAAATTTTTATAATTTGATTTGTTAACTTTAAATAATTTGACTTTCTCACTATACTATAGTATAGATAAAGTATAGTGATCGCAAAAAAAAATCGATGTTGAGATTTTTGTGGAAATATCCGTTTTGGGACCCCCTGAGTCCAAAAAAGTGTTTTTTACAAAATGTCTGTCTGTATGTATAAAGCTAGAGCGAAAACTATTCGATCGATTTCAAACAAATTTGCACCTTTCTTACATTGGAGCTATGTATAATAAGTCGCTGCTCAATTGTCATTTCCATGAAAATATCAGAATATAAAATAATCTGTTTGCATTGGCTTCACCATGGGTCGCAGTCAGGGCTGGTGAGCGAAGCGAGCAGGGGTGCAGCCCTTAGTATTATTATTATTATTTTAAAATTATGTCTTTGTAATTATGTATAAATACGTGCCCACTGGCACGTAAAAAGTCAATTATATTGACATTGATTTTAACGTCAACAGTGATGCCAACTTTTGCAATAATTTCAACATCTTTTCAGTTTTGCACGGGCAAATCCTGTATATCTCAATCCTTATACTTCTGCTGTACTGCTCAGCATCCTCCAAATTTCTCTTCGGTGTCATGATATTTTCTGTCAAAAGTTTATCCTTTGCAGTCTATTATTAAATTTTTCCCTAAAAAAAGCCAACTGTTGAATAATAACAGCTTCTATATTTTCTGCCACCTTTTCACTTATAGTTCCATTTGATATTAAAATCCTTTGCAATGGTTTGCTAATCTCGCTTATTTCACTTTTGGTATTAAAAATATCTCGAAGGCTCAACTTTCCCTCCCCTGCCTAGACCTCTATCTTTAAACTTGTATGCTTTCTAGTGTAATATATCTCCCACCTCCACACCATGGACATTATTTACAGTCAACAAGTTGCCTTTATATAATGTTTCATGGTGATAGATTTGTAATATAATAAACGGTATCAGTTAACTGACACAAACTTTCTCCCAACTTACTGTAATCAAAATAATATTGTTTTTAATCATTTTATTTTTTACTACTTTTTAGAACAAAACAAAAAAATAATATTCTAATTCTACCTACGTCAATTGTATAAAAAAATTATTGTCCCAGGCGGGATTTGATCGCGCGACCTTTGAATTACTGGCCGTGCTCGCTACCATGGTGCTACCCTGTGCGGCCGCTGCCGCGATGCTAGATTGACAACACAAACTTGTTTATTTTTAAACATTTCCCCATAATTATAAAACGCCGAAGTTTTGATAAAAGCTGGTGGTGTCATTTTGTTTGGCATCTTAAGCACTATAAATACTGAAAATTTGATCAAAATCGTTAGTGCCGTTTTTGAGAAATTTTCATTTTTGTCGTTTTTTATGGGTTTTTAGGGGTAAATTACCCTTAAAAATTAAAAATTCCAAAAAATGAAAAAAACGCCTGGAGATATTAGGGTTTAGTACCTACATACCAAATTTCATGAAAATCGGACCAATAGTGTCCTCTCTGGTCGTGTATACATACAGACAGACACCACTCTCAAAACACTTTTTTGGGTTCAGGGAGCACCAAAACAAAAAATTCCACTAAAAATATTTTTGGGTTCAGGGAGCACCAACACACATAATTGCACTAAACAATTTTTTGGGGTTCTGGGAGCACCAAAACAGATAATTCAACTGAAAATTCAAATTCGAACATTTTTACGAAAACAATACTTTCTCCATATACTACGTATAGGGTGGAGAAAATAAAAATGTATTTATTTATATTTTATTGAATTACCATATATTACATTAAATATTTTATTTATAAATTTAAGAGATAATTTATTTTAAACAAATTTGTATAGTTAATTGCTAGAGCGTGCTAAGAATGGATTAAATTGAGGTTCTGCTACTGGTTCCCCATTGCAGCAAAGCTGATTCTTTAACAGGCGACAGTCTTCAGGGTAGACTTGAAGAGGTTGGGTTCTTTCTGTTTTAAACCTTGCTTCTGCCTCCTCAAAGTGCTTCAAAATGCTAGTAGCTGTTGTTCTCATTTCTGCATCAGTTGTATCTTTTAGTTCCATGATTTCTTTTAGAGGGATCTGCAATACATTTAAAATTATATTTCCATACAAATCATAAAATCAAAGAAGATAAAATTCAGACACCGATAGCTTCATGCTTACTTGTTTTTTACTTGTATGTTTAGCTTTTAACCATACAACTGTTTGTGTGCTCAAATTGAGCACTCGTGGTGCTTGAACTAGGTCTCGCACTACTCAATTGACAACTCTACTTGTATTGAATATTTTACCCACTAAAAATCATCCAATTAAAATAAAACAAAAACTGTTGGAAAGGAAACGATTTTAACTTTAATTTTTGTATGTAAAAATTTGTTCGAAAACATATATTTACATATGTAATCATCATGTTAAAATTATAGTTTTCTGTAAAGCTATTGGCACGCATGAAAACACAAAGAAATTACTCAACTTTGTCACTTCTCTAGAGCTCAGTATCGCTATAGTAGTAGCAAAGCGGGAGCACCGATGGAGGCCGGGTCAAATCCCCTTGCACGCATGGTGGTCCATCGGTACTCCCGCTTTGCTATTACTATAGACAGAAATATTTTGACAATAATATTCCATCACAGCTGATTGATTTATAATGTCATTCAGACAAGAGAAAAATAATTTAGTACTCTCTTAATTTTATATTAAAGTTGATAAGAACATAATTCCAAAAAATCAACAGCATGCTTTGAACTTTTGTGAGCAACTGTCACTAATATTTGCTTTCACAACAAAAATGACAAAACCAAGTCTAGGTCTAGAATTAGGGAAGACCCTAATTTTTTAATTAATATGCTGCGGACATATGAAACACTAAACAAGCTTAATCCTTTACAAATAGTTTACATAGATATGTAAAAAATTACCCACAAGTTTATTTTTTTTATGGAAAATCAAAAGAAAATGAACTATCAAAATAATGGTACGTTTTCATCAAAATTATTTTATTTGCATAACTATTACAAACTGTTGATTTGCAGTTAAACATCGAAATGTGTAAAATTAACAAATAAAAGTAAAGTAAAATAACAGAAATTATTAATATTCCAAATTTGAAATTTATTCGAAGGTCAACAGCTATGCACTGATAGCAAAGAAACAAACAAAAGTCATAAGTGTTGTTGAAAAATTGGTGAGGTATCAACAGTAATTTCTCTTCAATCAGCCTCATAATTCATTATCTGTTGCTAACAGTCGAGTATAGCGATCTTGGAGGCAAGTCCATAAATTTGCTGCCACGACCTACCCAACTGTTGGGAAGATCTCGATCTAACATCGATTTCGCCACATTAGCATAAAGAGGAGGAGTTCTATCCTTCTAGAAAATAACATCCCTCATCTCTCGCTCAGTAGGATAAATATGTCATATGATAAAACACATCATCCTTGGTGATGGCAGCCCAAGTAAATTGCTGTTTGTTTACAAAAAAACAGTTAGATCGAGGCACAACAGATGGCAAAGCACATTTTTGCATTGCATTGTGGGAGGAAGTGGTTCTATCCAGAAAATGAATGTTCTTTATATTATTCTGCCTTATTGTTTTGATTGGCCATAAACTAATGAAACTTGAGGTTATTTTTTTTTTTTGCATACCTATAACTGTAAATTGTCACGCTTGTAGAGTGTTCCTTATATCCATCATATTAATTCAAAAACAGCAACTTATTTGTGGGACACCAGTATATCATTATTTACAAATTAGTAAATTTGTATTACCATACTGATTTGGAGCCTCAGAGCCAAACAAGATCTAATTACTAGTCCTCGAGTAAAAACAGGTTGAAGACCTTGTTGAAAAAAACAAGTGGACTATCTTTCTTAGTTAAGGAATACAATTAGCAAAACTGAGTATTCCTAACTAAACTATGTGATATAATTTAATTCAGGATTTGATAGCTGGATGTGCTAGTCGCTGGCAAAAGACATACAACTCAATTATGAAATACAAGAAATAAAATGTTAATCTACTTTATTTAAACAAAGGCAAATTAAAGATCGTGAAATTTAAAGATTACTTTAAAAAGTCTTCAGAACTAATATAAATTTATTATTATAAGCATTTATTAATTATTATAGCACTAGTAAACCCCTGTGAAAACCCCAATAAAAAAAAATATTTACCAAATTTTCTAAGGACTGGGAATATGAAATTTTTGATGATTTCTAGAACACTCTCGCTTCATATTCAAATTTGTAAATAGTAGTTATATATGGGAATTTAGTGCTGAGTAAGGAGGATGTATTTCATTTGGTATTTAAAAGTAGGTGATGCTTATAAATTCCATAAATCTAGCGGAATTTAAAACTATTATGTATCAAAATAAAAAAGTAATTTATTTCTTAGAAAATTAAGTATTTTTTATGGCAATGATGTGGTAAAATATATAAAAAGAGGGAAACATTTTTAAAATTATAACCAACAAATATTGTTGACACGCTTAGTTCTTTTTGCCATAGAAAAAACAAAAAAATAGCTAACAAGGAAGATTTTTGTATAGAAGTATTATATTTTTTAATGTTAAGTTCAAACTGGACTTTTCAAAATACAACCTAATATTACTATATAACCTAATATTACTACACAACTTTCTTATGACAATGTAAGAACATTTATAAATTTTGGCATATTATTAAAATTTGTTCAACAAAAATGAGTTTTTTAAATTTATTTCCTTAACTTCCTGTTATGTAAAGACTGATACACAGGACTACTCACTGTCGTCGGCCACCATATCCTCCTACTAATCCAAACTTAAAATGTTTTAATGATAACATAAATTAGTTTGTGATACCTCAAATTAAATATGATTCAGAATAATTATTTAATATAAACCCAGGCAAATAGGTTTTCCAAATTTATTTTTATTTATGCAATATCTTGCATAAACTTTCTGTTTTTGTTGATATGTTATTGGTTGTATTTTGATGAAGTTGGTCCTATTTCTGAAGGTGAAATTAAATGAAAGGTTATGAAGTTTATGAAATAGGTACTACATATTTCAAAAATAACTTCACAATGGAAATGATTTTCATAGTTTATTAACTAAAATGATGTAAAACTTACATTGGTAACCATAATCTTATATACTTTTGCTGAAGCAATATGTACACTTAGCGACATGATCAAACGTAAAGACATGAGTTTCAGTTCTGGACATCTGTTGTTAAGAATGTATCTTGTGATAGTTTGTAGTAACTTTGGTTCTCCTTGCATCATGAGGAAGCCTTTCTGGTTAATGCTAATATTGTATAAAGCCATCATCAGTACTCTGAAGTAATAAAACAAAGGCAATGAGGTTTAAAGGTAATAAAGAGGAAAATAGGCATCCCTATTAAGATGGTTCCTATCTGAAAATTCATTCAACAAATACAGTATTACTTTACTTTAATTTCACATTATAAACCTCTCTGTAGTACGTTAAATTGAAGGTATATAAAATAGAATAGTGAATCATTTTTGGTCTACAGTTCAATATGCATATTTACCTTACAAAATTTAAAAAAATATAATAAATTCTTTGTTCACTTTGAGTATCAAATCTAGTGTTCTCACCATGTTAAAGAATTCTCTTTCTGTTAACAAAATACATTGATTTATATTTGCACTTCAATGCCTGTTACAGTGAATGTGGATATAATAGGTAGAGAAGATCATTGCTTTTCGGGAGCACAATGGTTAGAAACCTTCGTCCTGTTTGCTACAGTCAGGGCCATTTTTAACCTCTCGAGCGCCCTAGGCACTTTGAACTGTTGCGCCTCCTCACCACCACTACCAAAGCACCCCCTCTTTGAGTTCTTGCCTTGCCAGATTTGGTCCGGGATGGATTTTATTTTCCTTTAACTCTCTGGAAAACGGAGTACTGTATCAGTTTTTTGTCTCGCTCAAACAGCATCGATGGGCGGTGACTCATCATAATCAGTCGCACACCGCACTGCACTGTCCACACGGTCCTGCCTCGCCTTTCACACAGAACGCATAGGTAAATGACTTGCTGGGGGTTGGCTGATAGGCGAGGGATAATTTTGTTACTGGTGTCTAGATACTACAGTTTGAACCTTTAAATGCATAAGTCCGACCTTGTTACTGGAGTCCAATATGCTACAGTTAGAACCTTTAATAAAATTGCATAAGTTTGATTTTG
>JAGFPH010000291.1:15769-31428 GCA_018207615.1 Philaenus spumarius | reverse complement strand
GTTTGATTTTGTTACTGGTGTCGAGATACTACAGTTTGAACCTTTAACTGCATAAGTCCGACCTTGTTACTGGAGGCCAGTATGCTTCAGTTGGAACCTTTAACAAAATTGAATAATTTATTGCAAGTTGAAATCGTCTGTCTTCTGCAGTGATTCTGATAGTGCCGAATACTGCCTCTCCTTGAATGAACCATAGTGACGGATCCTCATCCCAGAAGAGCGGTAGGTATGTGGGTAAGCTGACTATGGCCACCGGATCTGCGGAATCCTCCTGCTGGTTCTTCTGGCATCGTGCTGTCTTGGATCACGTCGGCATCACCAATTGTCGAGGGTTATGATGAAGAAATCCGGATAGAAGTTATCGGTTCGGAATCAGAAGGGTTCGATAATATGCGTATTCAGTATTACGTGATAGGAGTTTCAGAAGAAAGATTCATCCTGGAGGGATCAGCTTCGATACGTCCAGCAAGGTGGGGTGCTGTCGGGATCAGCCGACAGACCACCCAGTGATAGGATAGTTCGTCTTATAGGGATCAGCCTCCAGACAACGAGTGAGAGAGCCTTTGCTGTCGGGATCAACCGGCAGACCACGGAAGGAGGTAAATAAAGGAATAAGAAAGACAACGAAAAGTTTGGTAAAATAGGCAGCGAGAAAGAGAAGTGATGTTTGCGACTCTGTGGAGTAGAACAGAATAAGTGCTGAAGTGAAGGCAACCAGAATTTATAGGGCACTTGGAGTTGCACGCTTATGTCCTCCACTCTGCCCTTGTTCCCTCTCTCTCGCTGTACAACATTTATTTACGGTAACTGGTTTACAATACTTAGCCTAGAATAATTAAATAAGTGTTGATGTTGACTGAAGGGGTAGCACGTCGCTACATTTACAAAATTGTAATGGTATGCTTAAAATAGCGGAAGCTGTACTCAGTTCTAGGTACAAATGCTGTCTGAAATGCACAAAAAAAAATTGTCTAACCAGTGCTTTGATTTTCTTTGTACTCATGTACTGTGATGAAGGTAGTAAGTTTTTAAACCAAATTTATTAAAACATATTTAATAAAACGCTGCTGACGAAACATGGGTGGCACATATTTATTACACCTGAATCCAAACAGTAATGCATGGAATAGAGGCAGTCAACATCACCCAAGAAAGAGAAGTTTAAAAACTTTTGGGATGGTCAGGGGGTTTTGCTTGTGGATTTTTTTTTTCTCGGGGTGACAACAAATTCACAGATGTATTGGTTAGACCTTAACTAAATTATTTTATGTAATATAAAACAAAAGACATAACAGACTTAGAAAGGGGGTTTTTTTTTTGCTTCATGACAATACCCATTCACAAGGCGATGATAACCACCTAGGTTTTTCGCCTTTAAAAACCAAAAAAAAAAAATACCCATTCACACTCGTTTATCGAACCCAAGATCTCATCGCATATTATGAATAGGAACAACTTACTTAATCATCCTCTGTAGAGCTCTGATCTAGCACCCAGTGACTACCACTTGTTCTTTTGCTTGAAAAACATCTAGCCGTTGGAAAGCATATGAGGATGGAACTTATATGCTGGCTAAAAGATATGTTAAGATGTAATAATATATACATTAATGCACTTATTATGTTTTACATCAAAACGATTCTTACTAAAAAACACACCTTTTATAATATACTATACTTCAGTGTCATTACCAAGGTGGGTAAAGTAAATAACACAGTGTGTTAGTTCAATTCCATCCTCTTCTTCAAATGAAAATTAAATTTTTATGAAATCTTCACAGTAAAAAAGCTTCAATTCAGGGACTTTTTGTTCTTCACCAAAATGTAAAGGCCTAACCTCAAGAACATACTGATTATCACTAACTGTTTTTCATTTAAAAAAATGCATACAGCTTAGCTTCTTTACAAATCTTCTTTGATACAATTACACAATAACAATTACTACTATTAAAAACTCCCTTCTAAAAATTGTAATAATCACAAACATTCACGGTGGTAAACAATTCATTGTAGTTTGACTTCAAAGCACTAGAGGCACAGTAAGTTTTAGACTTTGCGGGTCTCTGGGCGATAAGATATGTGGGGCGCTCTTACCCCCATGGTAGGTAATTTTTGAAAGTTACATCATAGATCATGAATAATAAAATAGATTATGCATACATACAGCGGCTATGTGCCGAAAAAAAGGTTGTCGGAAAAATATTGCATGATCACGCCGCGAGGGAGAAATCATTGGTGTTACACACAGCTTCCGTCGTTTCCCCACTATTGAACTTTTCAGTGGATTGAAATATTGCATTGGATCGGAGTTCTATTAGGTTATCCAAATTCAATGGTTACAAGCTCTTAGCTTACTTTTTACGCTATTTCAACTCATATCAAACGTACACAGTTAACATGATTTTTTAGGAAAATACTTCCTGTATCAGACCCAATTAATACAAACTCAACACATACAAAAATAAAAGAGAAATATTGTTTTACTGTCTAAAAACAACTAGTACGGAGTACGCACATAAAAACAATCTTGAAACGATAAATAGTAGGCCTACATATAGTATTATGTAAAAAAAAACAAAAAAAAAGAAAAGAAAGAAATATAAAAAAAAACAATCGTGTTGAGTTAAACTTACACGGACTGTCGACTGTCACTCTAAACAGATATTTTAAGTATCATTGGGGTTAAAAAATACAAAATTTTAGGTAAGTGCAAATCATTGATGTGGGGCCGACGGAAGATAAGGCCCTGGGCAGTTGCCCGTACCTGGAACCGCTACTACAGTAAAATGCATTAATACAACATGCCAATCAGCGAGTTAATTGTTTTGAATTCAGTTGAAGGCACCTTGGAACAAAACCAAGATCAGCAGTTCTCGGACTGTTTTATTTTGTGTGATTATTACCTACGTTCTTTGAGTTTTATTGTGTGTAACGGACAACCAAAATATTCACGTATATTTATTTATGATGTTGCTTAGGCAAATAATTTCATTTGATAAACTTTGTTCTCCATATATTTTTTTAATATTCTTGATTAAAGTTTTAGTTTTAGCAAAAGTCAGCAGACCACCTATTCAACTAACGCAACCACCAGTGGTCGGTCATAGACCACAGTTTGAGAACCACTGGTCTTGTTAAGTCATAGTTTGTTAGAAATCCCAAATAAGTTTGGTTAGTTGTAATATTTAAAAGAAAAACAAAATAATAATCTATAATTTTGTTTAAAAGAATGTAATGTATTAAAATTTTTGAATCCTTTATTTATAAACCAATAAAACATACCTCTGCAAACTATCACCACTTTCGTCATGTATTTTGGGCATTATATCAAATATTTGTTGAATTAATGCTTGGCCATTAGGATCCGATGTGAGAAACTCTCTGCCATCCGGACATGCGGCAATGTTTGCAATAGTTCCCATTATAGACAGTACAAATGTAAGTTCGTTTGCATTGCGCTCAGGTAAACCTGTACTGTACGTGTCTATAAAACATCCTAATGTTCCACTTGTTATACTTAGGAACTCATTTAGTTTTATCTGAAACATTCAGTGGACTTTTATTTACATTTAATTCCATCTTCAGGTAAACAGTACTATAATATGAGAAGGCTAAGAGAGAATACAACTAAGAATAAAATAAAGTACAATGTTTGAAATAGTTGTAACGTAAAAAGGACTGCCTCTCTACAGTTAATTGATTTACATGAAGATAGTAGAACTGAGATTAAATACAGTATACAATGTCAGCATTTTAGTTAGTTGTAATGTGAGAAGAACACTGTTAGCCTAGTCAACGAATGCCCAAAAGGGGGGTCTAGAAAAAAGTCAATAAGCGGAAAGACCAACTATGGTACATTGTTTTGGGTACCTAGTAGTATAACATACTAAAAGTCCTTGACCCTAGGGGTGGCGGAAGAGGAGGGAAAGGGGTTAAAGGTCCCATTTTTGATTTTTTGCCTATATCTCAGTAGGGGTTGGTCCTACAAAAAATACACATGCATACAAAATTGAAGCTGACAAAATTTTCTACATTTTTTATACCTATAGTATTTTTGCTATCTGTAGCCGTTAATGAGATATACGCTCTCAAAAATCGGTACTTTTCGAAAAAAACTTTTCTTCGCATTGGAATACTTAATTATTTGTTCCCCATGCCGTCTACCCTCGCGTGCTCTCTCCAGTTCTTATCTCGCTGCAGTTGAGTTATATAAGAGTTCATAGAAAATCAAATTATTGTGTATTTTGCCTCAGTATATTATGTTATTTTATTATTACTATCATGTCGCTGTGTCGTCGGAAAAATATTTTGTTTCTCGCTTTAGTTAAGTTAGTTTATATGCCATACGTCCGTAGGAAGTCGAATTATTGTGTTTTTCGCCTTTATGTTTTATTATTATTATATCCGGGATATTTTATTAGTATTGTATGCGGTATTTTGTTGTTATTATATCCGGTATATTTTATTATTATTATATCGCAATGTCGACCCAAACGTATTTTTTTTGTGACGAGAACTTGTACGAAAGTGGTGGGAAAGTGTCCTGTGTGAGTGCAAAAGTAATAGCTTCACTGATAAATGCCACTTTACAAAGAAATGACGGAAAAAGCTTCAACCTTGTAGGTTTGACATCCCTCAAAGTTTATTCCACATGCAGAAAATATTATACGTGAGCCGAAAGAATTGCAGCTTATGTGATGAAACAGGCCCCTGTTTTGAAACAGCCATTGATAAGTCAACAGATTCACAAGTTGTCATTGGAGAGGATACAGACCTCATAGTCCTTCTGATTGTGCTAATCCCCAAAGACCAATACATCATAATTATGAAACCGGGCCGAGGAAAGGTACCAAACAGTCTGTATTTCCACCGCTGAGTTACAGGAGCTCGAGGCATCATGCTCATCCATGCTTTCACAGGATGTGATACTGAAATTGAAAGATTAAAATTATATCATTCGTAACATACTGTGCCATAAATGTGCACAAAACTTAAATTATGTGAGTATGTTGCCGTTGGCAGGTAAAATAAATTAAACATACACACAACAAAGTAAGGTTAGGCCTTTAACTCCCTCCCCCCCTCTTCCGCCACCCCTAGGGTCAAGGACTTTTAGTATGTTATACTACTATGTACCCCAAACAATGTACCATAGTTGGTCTTTCCGCTTATTGACTTTCCTTCTAGAATCATTCTATGACTGGGCTATGTACCTTTCCACATTTAATTTGTTTACGTAAGAATAGAAATATGAGTAAATACAATACAATGTTCAAATTATTTTTAATGTGAGAAACATGTGATTTTTGTCTTCTATTCGATATCTTTAAGTATATAAATCTTTTAGAAATCGGGAAACTAATTTTGCTAAATTGAAAATATTTTGATTTGAAGAGGTCAAACATTATACCAATTTTAGTAGTAATGGATTGTTGAACTTATAAATTTTCACCAATCAATACATCTAAAGAAAATTATATTTTTATTATTTTCTTACCTCTTTCAACAACATTTCAGATGCTTCTGGTGATTTAGATACTTTCCAGATAAGTTTTCCCAAGGTGGCACCAAGAGCAGCACAGTACGTACTTTGATTCTTTAGCTGATTCCTTAACTTGTACATGTCTCCCTGTAACTTACCCATTTGTTCTTGTTGGCTATCCCATTCTCTCTGTAGATTATTGTACTTTTCTTGAACTGCATCATATTTGTTTGTTCCCATTATCATTGGCATTTCTTAAATTCAACAAAACATAGGGTAGTAGAAAAAAAATACATAGCTACAAATTTATGCTTATTATGTTATTCTTTGAAAAGTAAGCTATATTATGAAGTGAACCGTTCTGTCATGCTTTGTATTCAGTTGTCTGATAAGATGTGGTGTGTTCACAACTCTACTTCTGCTATTCTACTGCACACATTTCCCTTAACATTAAATAAATCTATGACTGCTGGTAATTATACCAGAATTGTAAACCTGATTTCAGCATCCACCGATGTAACCACCACCAGGTTGTATAAACTGACGTAATCCACTACCTTTACAAAGTGTCAGTCAAGTCCAAGTTCCATAATATGATCACCTGTTAGCCAAGCGGAATCTCATAGTCCTTAAATCTTAATTGTTGCAGTGAGACTATAAAAATGTATAATTTTTTGCTTTAAAAAAACCTTCTGGAATTTGAGTGATAATTTTATTAGCGAATTTCCATAGGAAAGATGAGCTATTGCAGTGACCTTTATGGTAAGACCTAAGGTCGGGAGTAGTAAATGATCACCGATTATGGTCCCCAGAACTCGTTTTGGAGTGTCATTAAAGATTATGTACAGTAGAGCGCTGATTATCCGAAAGATGTAGGTTAACCGAAAGATTCAAAATTCCCGCCACACCAACATTACACGAGCGGCCGGCAGGAGCATGTGCGTCGGTCCGGTCTGTTTTACTGTTCTACGTACGCCTGTACACCTAACCTCATTTGTGTCACTGACATCAGTCCCCCATCAGTGTTGTTTTAACTGTCCGTGCTTTGTTTGTTGTGCTGTGTGACTTCTGCCAATGTCGGCGGAACGTAAACGTGTTGTGCTTAGTCTTTCTGACAAACTTAAAATTGTAGAATGATTAAAAAAAGGTGCAAGTGGATCAAGCTTAGCTCGGGAGTTTGGTGTTGGGAATTCAACGATAACTGACATTTAAAAGAACAGTGAATCTATCACAAAGTTTGCTTGTGTGCTGGACAGTGAAGACAGAAGCTGATGAAGGAGAAGCTTTCCAATGCTTCGAGACTACTGCTATTAAATGGTTGGAACAGCAAGACGAATGCGATGCTGTGCAGCTGCTGTCTTTGAAACGCCTATGGCAAAAAGCGAGTCTCAAAACTTAAGTAAACAAACATGTTTGACTTTTTCTTTTAGGTTAATTTTGTACTGGTTTTATCAAATCTAAGTCAGTAAACAAAAACAAGTCGTCCAAAAACAGTAAAAATATGTCCAGAGATAGCCACTTACCAAACCAGTCTCCACAAATACTGTAGATAAGAAAATAAAAGATACTTGTCCTTATCACTTACAAATACTGATAACAGAATTGGCATTAATTACGTTGAACAAATATTTTTTGCTTTTTTTCAACATCATTGCATTCAGTAAGTAATGGTGTTGTGCTATTAGCAGTAAGTAAGTTAGTAATAATTGTTGTGTAAGAAATAACATTGTTGGCTGCTGATACCAAACGGCTTGGCCAATTTCAATTTTTTTGAAAACCAAATTACAGCATTTTTTATGAGCTTCAATTTGAGATGTCACAAGATATACGTTGCCATTTCAAAATTTTGACTTTGGGTAAGGGGGGCATGAGGGTGAGCACCCCCATTTTGAAAATAGTTTTTTTATTCCCCCAATTAGTACTGTACACTCCCTTTTACAGAATGTTGATACTTGGGCTATAAGTCTTTTAATACGAGTTTGAAGTTTTCAAATGAACACTCGGTATAGAAATTGACAAATTTTAACAATAGACTCTCTACAGTTACTGTAGGCCTACCGGCCTACCTAGTTAATATTTTCAATTAAATATTCTGTTCTTTCATTACTTTCACCCTAGAAGTGAAAGGAATGTTTGGACCCATATCTGACAATGATTCTAATCTTTTTTAGTTCTTATAATAATTATTTCTATCCTTTATAAGTTCCTGCTGTGTGTTAAATAACCAGGTAAGCAAGGCAGCTCTAAAAATATACTCAAACATTTCCAGGAATTCCGGTTTTCTTTTTGGATTTTTCCTTTACTACATCAAAATGTATAAAGAGACCATTCTATTAAAGAGGCTATTTTTTTGTGTACTCATTCAGTACCAGAAAAAGTCAACACTCATTCATTTATAGTAACTGTATATTATATAGTTCTGTTTCTAGTTACTTACATCAAAGAGCTTTTACTATATTTTGTTTAGTGTATACTGGTCTTGAAACAAGTTTCTGAATGTGTGTATTGACAGTGTATTATTAGATTTCAGGCTCACTCTAAGAAGTTTGATGTACTGTGCATTCCAACTTAATTATAAATTAAACAATTAATTATAACTTTGAAGTGTAATTTAAAAACCACCATAACACATTAACAATTATTACAAATCAAGTGTAGCCTATCATTAATCTCTGATTCTTGATTGCATAGTTTGAAATTAAACATAGGCTTTTACATAATGTAAAAATATTTAATTTATAACATAAATTACATTATTAACCCTAAGTAGTCCTACAATGACTTAAGTCTGGTTTAAATATACACAGTATCATTCAAACTAATAGCAATGAATACTTAACACTTATAAGAAGCGAAACCGTAGTGCTTTTTAGGGTGACTCTTTTAAGTCACCGAGAAAGCCTATTTCACCGAAAATCAAACAGGTTTCGCTAGTGTCAACGCGGTGGACTGTACTTTTTCCCCATACTTGGACTGTAAATTTCTCCCCAACTTGGACTTTGGAACGTTGGGGTTGGCTGGTTGGGGATGAAAGAGAAAGTTTTTTGTGTGTGTTGGCGAGAGAGACAGATATATTCGCCGATCTGCAGCCTGCAAAAAGACTGGTGGCACTCGGATGAAATCTCGGTAAACTACCAACTAGTGTTCCCTTTTAGTGCATAAGGTTTCGCTTCTTATAATGTTTAAAAGTATTAATTGCTAATAGCTATTTTCCCTTATAGTTAGTATTCACAATGAACCACATACAGATAGTTAAAAACATAAAACGAAAAACGTTATTGTGGTGTTTTACTTTTACTCCCCAAGTTTCTGATCCTTGAACTAGGATCTAGGTCTTAAAATTAATTTTGTATCAACTGTAAATTATAATAACCTAACCTCACCTCGTCCACTAACTGAAGATCTTGAAACTACAAAGGTAATATTTTCCTGAAGTGATCGAGTTATCTGTTGAAGTGCTTTAACTTCTTTGCTAATGTCATAGTTTTCAGAGCTCACTATATCAACTAGTGTATCCTTCAAGTTCTTACAAACAGAAGAGACTGTTACACAAACTTCATCCTACAAAGAAAATTGAAACTTATGATAAATCATACATTTAACCATGCTTATTAAGTACCGGCAAAGTATCATGTCTCAAAATTTAAGCAACGTTTTAAAACTTATAGCATGGTTAAGCCTACAATAGAACACACGTTGAATTGATTCAATTAGTACACTGCAGTTCGATTTTGGTGGCTTCCATAAAAAAACAATTTCATTATTACTAGGTGCGAACAAGTATAGGCCTAGTTAAAAGTATACTTTTATTAATAAATCATAATTACCAAGTCTAGCATGTGTTCAATATCTTCTGTTAGGGATATTCTATTATCCATATCCAAGTTTATAAACTAATTTAACTTCTTATTTAAAATCCGGGTTATTCGAGCTCTTTAAACAAGACTGCACAAAAGTACTCCTACAGAGTTCCCAATATACAAACAAATAATCATTTTAACGATATTGTACCGTTATCTAGATTATATGACATGTGTATTATTTTACACAGATAAGACTTCGGAAATCAATGGTTAGTAAAAAGTTAAACCATAAATAATTATTTCCTTATTATAGATTATACTCTTAAATTTTTTGTTGTTTTTTTAGAGTCGGTATTATTTTATCAAAATATTCATAGTATTAGTAAGAAAAATCACAAGCATATTAATTAGTTACACATCAGAAATATATAATTTGAAAAAATACTATTTAAAACAACAGACTTGTTATAGGCCTACCCAGAGATAATAATACCAAGAGGGGCCTACCTAACTATGCTGACGGGGATTTTTAACTTTGTAAATGTAAATGTGTACAATTATTACAGTATAAGGATTATAAAACTGTAGGTCTATGTGTAACATTTTGTATTTATAAACGTTATTATATATTTAAAGAAAGAAATGTTACCTTTAATAATTATTTCATATTGATAGATCAAATGATTTAGAAGTTATTAATATTATAGTGAAGAAATAATTAATTATGGAATATGTTTATATGTTATAGGCTATATACGAAGATGTACGAATGTTTCCGAAGTTAAACAAATCTAAGGTATCTTCTTTAAATTTGTATAAACGAATAATCATTGTATACTTTCAATCGCCTACATTTTTCAGTATACTAAACAATCACCAAGGCTATATTTTTTCAGTATAGGCCTACTAAACAATCACCTACATTTTTTCAGTATACTAAACAATCACCTATATTTTTAAATATAGTAGACAACTGCCTAAATTTTTTCAGTGTAGTAAATCACCTATATTTTTCAATAAGTTAGGTTAAGAAATTATTTTTGAACTATTTCGACGCGAAGATGCTCACAAACATGTCAGTTTGCATAAATTGCATCACTTGTGTTCACAAACACCTATTTAATTCTCCTGGTATAATTCAATAAACTCCAAAACCCCTTTATTATCCATTATTATAGAAGTAAAAATGTACAAAGTATAGGGGGAAAAGGAAGATCAAACAACAGCAAAATCAAAGTTTAAACTGACGCAATCGGACGATCAGTCGATCACCCCACTCGCAGTCCGACTCCGTCGGAAGTTGGAAGTGAGATCATCTTGTAGTCTGGTCTGGGACTTTGATTTGTCCGATCATCCAACTCTCGTCCATAAAACCCATTCTCGCTCCTACGTCGGACATCAGACTACAAATCGGACCGTGAATGGCTAGCTTAACTGAAGGCCGGCACGGGAAGGCCTGGACTTAAACTTTCTACTATAATAGCTAGCAACTTTTTTTATAGCATACAACTTAAACTCAATAGTTTAAATTAATAAGGTTATGTTTTCAATTTTGATTTGTATAAAACCAATTAGTACAATTAATTGTCTAACATAATTATTTTTTATATTGACGTTTAGTGTAGGCCTATACATTACTCTATGCCATCGTATTTCTCGTTACTGGGTATGATTTATAGGGGAGATGAAAATACATTGGATTTTGTATAGCCTATTATTTTCTAGAATACAATTTATTTGATTTTGTATTTTTTTAGAAAATTTTCTACAAAAGCCATAACTTTTACTTAGGGGTACTTTTGTATTCATCGTTTTGTACAAGATATTTTCTAAATGAAGAGTTTATGAATGTAGTTCTAGAAACCGCGTCGGATAAAACATGATTGGTAAACGTGTTTTATTTGGAGTTCAGGAGTTCTGATATAAAAATGCCTTCGATGAAACCGAGTTGTGGTTTCTAATGTTTTCATACACTTATGTTTTACTATTTCGCATGCCATAACCTTAAACTAGACTGCTTAGGCTATATTTCAAACATTTCATTATATTATTTTGTATGCTATAGGGTCTATCTATAATAATTAAATTAGTTGTACATGATTATTGATACGGACCTAAATAAGGTAATCAAATTATGTAAGTTAACACGGTTATTTAGATTGCCGTTACTTAATTTGTAATACAATTTTATGAATTATAGCCTACTATTGTTATTTTAAAGATTTTTACATTTTGTTACTTACAGCAGTTTATTTTTTTAAAATATGTGCTTCTTGGTTTTTGCTAAAGAATCAGTAACCTAAAATATTGTATGCATAATAATTTTGTGAACATTTTTATTAAATTTAAACGTTGAAGGCCTAAAAGTGAAATGAAATTTATTTCGAAAACAGCATTAATCTTTAAATGTAACAATGAAATTAAACAGATGATTTGTAATGTTATTGACAACAAGTTGTCCTGGGAGGGATTACAGATCATATTTTAACAACTACAGATCTACAACAACCAACTATATACAGAGTGTAACAGGAAGAAACGGAAAGAATTGCAGGTCGTGTTCTACTGGTGAACATAATGAAAAAAGTTCCTATAAACATAGGTCCGAAAACGCTTAGTTTTCCAGATATCCGCCATTTTGTTTTTTGTACAAAATAATTCATATCTAGAGAACGGTTTGACTGATTGAGTTCAAACTTGGTATGAAGTTTAACCTGACAATGATATACCTCAAGAAAAATAAACCATTGAATCCAATAATGCTTTTCAAAATGGCGGCTGTTTGAAAATTACAAACCTAAATTACTCTAAAACCATACATTTTAACGAAAAATGTCAAGACACCTTTTTTGTAGCCCCCTTTTGATTCCCTATCGGATGGTGTAACTAACTGTCAAAACAATCGGATGAAGGATAATAGCTAAGTTAAAAGGTAATGACAACAAATATCCATACAATATTGTAGTATTTACTGTGTTTGTATAGGATGCCGAGTTGAACAAACCAATTAGTACACATAACTTAACTGTTATCCTTCATCCGATTGTTTTGACAGTTACACCATCCGATAGGAAATCAAAAGGGCTACAAAAAATGTATCTTGACATTTTTCGTTAAAATGTACGGTTTTAGAGTAATTTAGGTTTGTAATTTTCAAACAGCCGCCATTTTGAAACGCGTGATTGGATTTAATTGTTTATTTTTCTTGAGGTATATCATTGTCAGGTTAAACTTCATACCAAGTTTGAACTCAATCAGTCAAACCGTTCTCTAGATATGAATTATTTTGTACAAAAAACAAAATGGTGGATATCTGTAAAACGAAGCGTTTTCGGACCTATGTTTATAGGAACTTTTTTCATTATTTTCACCAGTAGAACACGTCCTGCAATTCTTTCCGTTTCTTCCTGATACACCCTGTATATAGTGTGATCAAAAATCCCCCCTCCCCCCGTCGGGCCCCGTCCACAACTTTTGTATATTATGTCAAAATAATCGATTGCCCTTTGGGGAACGTTTATATGATCACTTGAAGTACTCTTTGCCATGTTGATCAATTTTCACCCTCCACCTAAAATAAGGGGTTTGAAGTTCAACTCAAAATTGTTATACAACTATACAACCCGCTCCCTTTGTGACCATTCAATTTAAAGAGCTTGGTGAGCTGGTGAGCTAAAACAATGCCTTTTACAAAAATGGCGGCATAAAACAGATTTATAATTTAAACATGTTATTTTGCAAATGAAGCAGTTTTTGGCAAAAATCTAAGAGACAAAAGTGCTTCAGACCTTAGGCAAATTTAGGAAAACACATAATTGCTTTAAAAAAAAAAAAAAACATATTCTTTTCCTCGCGCTTGTATCGTGAAGGATAGTACGCGAGTAAATAAAACTGACCAAGTAATCGTGTGTGAAATATTACTTGGTTACAGGGCCGTTCCTAGGGAAAGGCAAGTGGGTCAGCTGCCATCACGGGCGCCAAGATATCTACCGATACAAGTTTTTTTTGCCTTCCGAGCGTAAAGTACACTTTGCGCTGCCGTCAGAAATTTTTAGTGTTTCTATTTTTATTTAACAAACATGATGATTACTAGTCTATATAGTTTTTATAAAAACGAGTCTATAGAATGAGTTCAACCCGATACGGTAGGGAGGCGCCCAATATAAGCATGCCCCGGGTGCCTACTACACTCCTAGGAACGGTCCTGGGGAAAGATTTGGAAGCCAAAAAAGTGAGAACGCGCTTTCCCAGATGAAATAGCCCGTCTCAAGTCTCAAGTTAAGTTGGGGCAACGAGGGTGAGTAATTAGGGTCGGTCTCGCACGCCATAAAACTGACCCTTATTAATACCGCCTGAGTGAACCAGTAGCATACTCTAGTATACAATTGCAATTCTGTATGTCTTAAGTGAAAATTAAAAACGGATATCATATTTCGTTTCATGATACTTTCCTGAAAATTTTGATAATAAATTTGATTACATTTGGTCAACTTAGAGCTTTGCTAGCGTTATAAACTTTCTTAGTTCAACTAACATTACTAATATGGTTTACAACAACAAAGCCACGAAAATGTACTTAGAGAAGTTCATATTTTAATAATGTAATAAATAATCATTATTTGAGAAAAAAAAACTCGATGCTGTATCGATATTTAACATCATACAAACAATTTGAAACAAAACTTTAAAAAAAATATTAAAAAGTAGTACCGGAACGGCGTTCCGGCACCAGTAAACCCCTGAACTTGGGAGCACAAGACACTCTTTTGTCAGCCTCACGGCAAGCCTTTGATGTTCAGCGAGCGCTGCGAACGATTAGAAATAAGTGTCCGATGATTCAGAGTTGAGGCGGCAGTAAAGTTTAAGGGTCTGCTGTAGTGGCGGTCATCTTGGATTTTTATACCATAAGAGCAATGTTAAATTTCAAACCATTTATTTCGTTTACTTTTGTATCATAAAATTGTTTGCAAGGTCTCATTTTAAGCACAGTCACAATACGCATCCGTCTTGCAATTTACATTTTTTTTAAAATGCTTTTGATTTCTTATGTAATTGACATTTTGTAAGTACAAAGTTTGAATTTTTTTCCTTACACAATAAAAAATTAATAATGAAAAATAATTTGCAAGCCGGATCCGAAATTTTATAAAGAATATTCAGTTTTTTTTCAACACTCAATTACAAAAGATAGACTTATAAAATGGTTTGAGACGAGGCAATGTCAAAGCGTTCAGCTACAAGAAATTGCACTGTTTAGATAGGGATACAGTGAGAAGCGGTTGCGTTTCCGGTTGCTTTCTCGTTTACTGGAGCAGACCCTTAACAACCAGCGACGTTTACTTTTATATTATTAATTTTTCAGCATGAACAAGTTTATAACATATTGGAGAGATTATTGTATTCAAAATAGGAACAAAAATTCCGAGGAGGGAAGTCAGGATACTCAGGAACGAGATAGAGAAAATATTGCCCAATTCCATGATTAAGTTTAAGGTCCAGGGCGAGGCGACTAGAATTCTCAATACTCGCCGCCCCTAGGAAGTAAACATAGGTAGCATCGGATGTAAATCAACAGCTATCTTGAGCCAAACAGCTTTTACTTGCCACGATATTAACCTAAAATGATAGACAAAATTCTTCCTCCGAAGATAATAATGCAAAAATGTAGTAACTCACAAACTACCAACGTATCAACTAAAACTAAAAATAAATTTAATGAACAATAAAACGCATGTTTGATTAAAATTCACAGGTCCAATTAGCTGCATAGTCTGATTAACCTTTAATCCGTATCAAACTCTGTCATGTATTAGCCTACAATTCGGTAGTTTAGTACACGATGCTAAAAAAGCTCGATCCTGACGAATACGTCTGATGTTACCTATAAACCGAAATTGAATACGGTAATGAGTTACAGTATAGGCTACATTAATTTAAAATACAAATGCTTATCTTATACACGCAGACTTTACAGTCAAAAGGACTCGTTGACTAATAATAAACTGATGAATTCAATTTTAAAATTGCTCTAATGTCTAATGTAGCTATCTAATATAATGTAAATACCATCTTACATATAGTATTTACATAATATATTATGCAATCTTTTTAAGTAAAAAAGTTCATAAATGAGAGTCGTTGGTTGCAGTCATGGTGTAAGCTACCTGGTCCAGATTTTTTTTTTTAGTACACAACCACATTCAGCTGGTAGCTGGAGAGGAGCTAGCCAGAACCTGAACAGTTCAAACTTCGCTTGGGGACACCAGAGTGCGTCGGACTCTCAATTTAAAACGAAACTTTTAGTTTATCTAGATTCTAAGAATTTGAATCCGATGTCAGTGAGAACTTTTGGAAAGATCGAATTTTACAACGTAA
>JAGFPH010000291.1:3411-15669 GCA_018207615.1 Philaenus spumarius | reverse complement strand
TCCGATGTCAGTGAGAACTTTTGGAAAGATCGAATTTTACAACGTAACCCAATCAGTTGCGAATACTGTTTTGTTATATAATTTATATTTATGAAATTATTTACAAAACCATCCAACGAATAAATGGTTTTTAAACATGGTTTTAAATTTATTAGCAAGCGACCCGTTTAAAGCCTCTTCGCCATTGACACAGCGAAATAGTTTAATTCAAACTATTCAAATATAAAATTAACTATGTTATAAGATCTGAAATAAAAATGTTAATTCAATACTTGAATCGTTATAAATATCAACAAATTTATACCTTGATAAACTGGCTGTGTAGATTAGATTTGATAAGAGCAGTTAATTTCGAAATTGCTAACAATCCACACAATCAATATTATTAATTCCTTAAACATATTTTATATAGGCCTACACAGTTTATACAGAGTGTCCCCGAACTCTCTGGACCTCTTTTGTGGACATGTTCCTGGGATCCAGACAAACATATTTCACAACATAAACATGGGTCTATGATGCTTATTTTTACGTCTGTCTGTCTGTATGTGTTTTTTACAAAATACTTAATATTTTTGGAAGTAAGAAAGATATTGACCTCAAACTTTGTATACCTATTTGTTGCGTAACCTTTTATCACTGTACGAAAAATTAGAAAATTATTTTAAATATTTTCAAAATGGCGGCGGTTTATAATTTTTAATGTCAAATATCTCAAAAACCGCTAATATTTACAAAAAAAAAAAAAATACAAGAAACAAAAAGGCTTACTTTTTTAATGACAAACGCAATGGTTTATATTGACAAAAAAAGGGAAAAATGTAATTCTTGGTAGTTGTCAACAATACCCAGAATTGCTCTAGAAACAAAATATTTTAAAGTTATTATGTGCTAAAATAATAAGTTATTTGCATAATATTCCGAGCACTTTCTGACCTGATTAAACTAGCAAAAAATAATGAAAAAAGTTCATATATTCATAGGTCCGGAAATGCTTAGTTAGAGAGTTACAGCTGGCGAAATATTTCACCCATGTTTCAGATTACTCACAGAAACGAATCCCTATTGAAATATGTAGGACGTTAATTAAGGTGTAAAAATTAAATTTAACTTACGTAAAATGAACAGATAAACTTAATAAAATAGGTCCCAGTTCTGTAACTGCAGTAATTGTTGCGATATTTGACCCAAAACGCAAAATTCTGTCTCAAAAAACATGATTTACAGGGGTCCTATTTTATTAAATTTATTTGCTCATCTTACGTAAGTTAAATTTAATTTTACACCTTAATTAACGTCCTACATATTTCAATAGGGATTCGTTTCTGTGCGTACCACGGGTGAAATATTTCGCCAGCTGTAAATCTCTAACGAAGCATTTCCTGACCTATGAAAATATGAACGTTTTTAATTATTTTTTGCTAGTGGAATCAGCTTAGAAAGTGCTCGGAACATTATGCAAATAACTGATTATTTTAACTCATAATAACTTTAAAATATTTTGTTTCTAGAGAGTAGTTCTGGGTATTGTTGACAACTACCAAGAAATACATTTTTCCTTTTTTTTGTCAATATCTTTGTTATCCTTTAAGCTTCAGACAAAATAAAAACACCATTGTGTTTGTCATTAAAAAAGTAAAGTTTTTTGTCTCATGTAATTTTTTTGTAAAGTTAGCGGTTTTTGAGATATTTGACATTAAAAATTATAAACAGCCGCCATTTTGAAAATATTGAAAATAATGTTCTAATTTGTCGTACAGTGATAAGAAGTTACGCAACAAATAGGTGTACAAAGTTTGAGCTAAATATATTTTCTACTTCCAAAATATTAAGTATTTTGTAAAAAACACATACTGACGGACAGACGAAAAAATAAGCCATGTTTATACTGTGAAATATGTTTGTCTCGATCCCAGGAACATATCCACAAAAGGGGTCCAGAGAGTTCGGGGACACTTTGTATATTTTATCTAAAACGTTTAAATACTGATACGAACATTATATTTTAGTACCGTTCTAATAAGCACCATTTATCAATTAAGTCTAAAAGGCCTCCATACACTTCAAACATTTTGACGGTAGGTTTGAAATGCATGGCTGATAGTTTTGTTTGCGCAAACGTTTGAAGCTAATCGGTCGAGACCGAAAAAGTTTCTGCAAAATGTAATTATTATATTTGAATGCCACATAAATCATTTTACGGTAGTTGATATTTCATGAATTTACCATTATATTCTTTCAGTTTAATTAATTATTAACTGGGTGCTGGGTGTTGAAATTGTACATTTCACAACTAGTGGGAAAAGTGTGATTTTTCCTGGTGCTAGTCGTATTTAAATTATTGCGAGTCGCAGACGAGCAATTTAAAGAGAACGAGCATCTGAAAAGGACATTTTCCCACGAGTTTGATACCCCCACTATTTTTCGCGATACTACAGCAAAAGATTATTTGATACAACAGCAAAAATATGATTATTACAAATTGAAAAGTTTATTTACTCTTATTTACTAAAAAAAATATGTTTTTACAAAATCAAAATGTTATTTCATTGAATAACAAATAGGATTAGGCCTATATTTAACAAGAATTTAAATAATGTAACAATGTTCAAACGAACAATAAAATACCTAGTTTGTGTTTAAGTGGATGTTAACTGTGCAGTTTATATTATTTGTAATGTTAATTCCTTTGTTAGGAGTTTTGTTTAGGACTTGTTTCTTGGTTTTGTGAGATAGTGTTCTTCATCATAAAGTTTCCAAATTCAGATTCATCTTCAAGTCAATGTTTTCATTTATTTTGAAACAACTTTTGATCATGGCGTGTTTACTCCACAAGGTATTCGGTTTGACAAGTTTAGAAAGTTCCGATAAATACACAAGTACAGCCTCATCGCATAATTCGCTAGGTTTTATGCATTGTTCAATTAATTAACCATTTACAGAATTTGTTGTAGGATTCTTCATATTTATACTTAGATTTCGCCTGTAATAAGTCTTGACTTATTTCAGTAACTTTCTTCTTAAAAGCCTCTTGTAATTCTTCCATTTGTACATCAACTAAACACGGAAAATTTGTGTTGCATAATCTTCCTCCAGTAAATACTGTGAAACAAAAACTTACATAATTATTTCATTTTAACAACTCATTAAATTGAAGGAAAGGAACAAACTGTCAAATATGTAAAAAAAAGTCCAAATGAACAATTAATTAATTTTGTAATAGTTTTTTAAACACATTTTATAATAATTTTTGAAAACATTTCTGTAATAATTTTTGTAATATGTTTTTTAAATAACTTTTGTAGTAAATTTTGGTAAGTTTGAGAAAAAGTGTATTACTCACCTTGATATATCCTTTAAAAACTTTAATTAATACTGTACATTGCGTGCTTCGCACGCCAACCTCTTGGTAAAAACCACCACATGGCTTTGAACCGGGTACTTTTATGGTATTTTACGTTTTGATCGATTTTGAGGGAACCAAACAAGCTATAAGGTCGCGTAAAAAACAAAATGTGCAGAATAACATCCAAAATTTATATTTTTGGAAAAAATCTCTAAAAAAATTCATTCTCGTAGAAAAATCTCAAAAAGTAGTGACCGGTACTACCGGTCATAAAATGTGCTTCCGGTTGTTGGATATATTTAGCTAATGAACTCGTCTGAGCATCGTCGACATCCAATGTGTGTACCAAATTTGAACCAGATCGGACTTAAAATGCAGCCGCTAGAGTGCGAACACATATATATATACATATGCATATGTACATATGTATATATTTTAATGACACCTCAAAACGTGTACTGGGGACCATGATCGGTGCTCATTTACTATTCCCGACCTTAGGCCTTATCATAAGGATCACTGCAATAGCTCATTTTTCCTATCGAAATTCTATAATAATCGTAATTGAAAGTACCGTCAATGAAAGGTTTATTTACTTTGGATTGTGCTTTGCCACTGATTAAACATCGTGCGATGTTCTGCCTATCTATTGGCAAACATTGTATAGTGGCCTCAAGTCTAATAAGATTTTGTTTACGGTTATCTTTCACTGGGCCTATATTATGTTTTAAACCTAATTTTTTACGATAGAACTTAATTAAACTATAATATTTAATTAATATTATAGGCAGCATCACCTCAAAATAAGATAATTAACTATTAACAATCCAGTTAACGTAAGCATAATATAATGGACAATATTGTGACTTGAAACTTGTGTACATCAACGTAGGCCTATTTTAAGCAGGCCTATTAAAATGACCAAAATACATATTACCGATTATAAGAATTAAGTTGAGCACAATACAAAATGTTAAAACGTAGGCCTAACTGATTAGGCTAACGTCAATAATTAGGTACTGCTTGAATTCTCTTCAAACATGTAATAGAAATAGGCTAACTAAATTTTAAAAAAAGTATTTGCAAAAGTAAAAGTTCAAAAGTTGCTGAATAGGCAAATAATGAAAACTTTAAACCAGGGGCGGTTCCAGGATTTTTTTTGGGTGTGCCCAAGTTTGTTATAAGGTACATAATATATATATTTAAAAAAATAAATATGTACATACTAAAAAAGTAGATGTTTAAATAATTTTGTATAAATATATTTAATGCGGGAAACAAAAAGGCTTGAAATTTCTGAAATAAACGAATAAAATAAATAAATGCAACTTTGTATTTTTCTTTAGAATCAAAGTTTAATGTTATCTAAAGTTAACATATTTAAAATATAGCGGTGAACAAATAGGAGTATTGACATTTATAATAGTACTACTGTAGGTAAAGTATTTTGTCAAGAAATTTAAAAGCGGTGAACTGAAAACATTGGTGTCTTATTTAACTTCTTCTTCAACTTAGACTTGCGGGGGAGTAACCTAATACGAGATACGTTACTAACTTGTATTAAGTTATTCTGGTTATAGCTGATTGGAACGCTGTTATTTATCCTAATCTATATATATATAAGCCAAATCCACTGACTCACTGATCACGATTTTTCAAAAACTACTGAACGGATTGGAACGAAATTTGGTATGTAGCTTCCTCTAGGGACATAGGGGCTCTCTAAGAAAGGTTAAAACAAATTCGAAATCATTTGGGGTATCAAATTTACTAAATCACGATTTCTCTAAAACTACTGAACGGATTGGAATGAAATTTGGTATGTAGCTTCGTCTAGGGCCGTAGGTGCTGATAAGAAAGGGTTTCAAACAATTTGAAATCTTAGGGGACGTTTGGGGGCGGTCAAATTGACTAAAACACGATTTCTCTAAAACTACAGAACGGATTGGAATGAAATTTGGTATGTAGCTTCGTCTACGGCCGTAGGTGCTGATAAGAAAGGGTTTCAAACAATTTGAAATCTTAGGGGACGTTTGGGGGCGGTCAAATTGACTAAAACACGATTTCTCTAAAACTACTGAACGGATTGGAATGAAATTTGGTATGTAGCTTCGTCTAGGTGCTCTCTACGAAAAGTTTTCAAAAAATTCGAAATTTTAGGAGAGGTTTGGGGGGACAAAGTTACTAATAATTCCCATAAGAAATACATAGTGTAATATATTTATTGATATAACATATTTTTTGTTAATATAGATTTAACTTTGATTTGTCTATCTGTGCAAAGCCGGGTCGGGCCAGCTAGTACGCTATAAACCATCCATCTGTAGTCTTGCTTGTCTGCCTCTATGTAACGAGTAATTCATTTATTAATCGCTACACTCAAACAATTATGTCTTAAATAAGAGTTTGTTTACTTTTAAGTCTAAAAGCATGGAATGGCACATGTTTAATATTAATTAAATTATATAGTTTAGTTTGTAGCATCATTGTATTTATAAATTTGTAATACTATTCTATGTATTTTTTTTTAAGAGAAAATAATAAAATTTTGAATTTATTTCAAAAGATTTGGGTGGGCCCGGGCCCAACCGGCCCACCCGCTTGAGACTAACAGATTAAACTGTCCACCTTGGGGCTGCAGGATGCGTTCTACGACCACGTTATGTGAACTCTGTCCGCAGAGCGACCTGGACGCCAATCAGTATAAGTACTATGGCATCATTTCTGTCAGACACACACACAGTCAGCAATTACGCTCTCAACCAGGATTCGACGGGCTCCAATCAGTTGTATTTTCAGTCTGTTGCCCGGTGTATCGAGTTCTTGGTTGGAATGGATATACAGGGTGTTCATAAAGTCCCTTTAACCCCCCTTTATAAGCGAATTTCCATAGGAAAAATGATCTAATGCAGTGATGGTAAGACCTAAGGTCGGGAATAGTAAATGAGCACCGATCATGGTCCCTAGAACACGTTTTAGGTTGTCATTAAATTTCATATATATATGTGTTCACACTCTTACGGCCGCATTTAAGTTCGATTTGGTCCAAATTTAGTGCACACGTTGGTAGTTTACGTCGATGAGTTCGTTAGCCAACAACAGGAAGTATGTTTTTTGACCGGAAGTAAAACTTTTTTGAGATTTTTCCGACAAGAATGAAACCTTTTTAGAGTATTATCTAAAAACGTAAATGTAGGATATTATTCTGCACATTTTGTTTTTTTACACGACGTTATAGCTCGCTTGGTTCCCTTAAAATCGATCAAAACGTAAAATACCATAAAAGTACCCGGTTCAAATTATCTTATCATCCGAGGCCCAAAGGCCAATTTTGTACTCTGCGAACAAAGCGAAGCAGTCCATAATCCGAGGCCGCAAGGCCGAAGGGCGAACTCGCAAAGTGGAACGAAGGAGTGCGTGAGTGGAAGGTGGAGGCTTATTGGCAAACAAATTCTACTAATATATTGCATACACATAGGAAGCTATTCAGCGCCTTCATGAGTAAATCAATTTCCCAAATAGTTGGTTGAAACCCTAAAACATGTAGGCCTAAACTTAATTTTGGACATTTTCTCAACTCACGTCAGCGGTTCAGCTGCGTGGTCGAATTATTATATTTGTTATTGAAAATAAGTTAACAAAACTTTGTAAATATCTTGTGTTGCATAACAGGACAAACTTTTGACATATCCGAACCTTTATGATTTTGGTGGGCTTGAGGGGGTAGGGGGGTTAAAAATGTCAAATATAAAGGTATTTCATGTAATATACAAATATGCCATTGAAAAGCTTATTAAGAGAGAAACAGAATGGCGCAAACTAGAGCTTAGTATCTTGCTTCGTTTAAAAGCAATGACCAATCAAAGTTCTGGAAAATTATATTGTTATCATAGTATCAAAGCAGGTTACTAATTTGTTAATATTAGGAATATAGGTTGTATGTTATTTTCCAGAACTTTGATTGTCCATTACTTCGAAATGAATCACGATATTAAGCTCTAGTTTGCGCCATTCTGTGTCTCTTATAATAAGCTTTTCAATAGTGTATTACATGACCTACGTTTTATATTTGAAATTTTTAACCCTATTGCCTCCCTAAGCCCCCAAAATCATAGAGGGTCAGATATGTCAAAAAATTTGTCCTAACACAAGTCAAGGTATTACAAAGTTTTGTTAACTTATTTTCAGTAACAAAAATAATGAGGGTGGTTAAAATAGTTTATGAACACTCTATAAGGCAAAGGGCTAAACCGTTTCTTTGATCTCGGCACTGTGCCGCTAGTTTCACTCTGACGTCACTGTGCTGATAACTGCGAAGACTAGAGCAGTGGACTCCTTGTGCGCGCTGTCGTTTACTCGCTGTTGTAACTCGACGGAAAAGCTTCAGTAAAATAAAACTTAGATATTCTTAATCTACATAAAGTACGGATTCTAACAGTATAAACAACTTTTATTTTAACAGCTATTTCGAATTTTAATAATTGAAAATAATTTTTAAATGAGCGCGAGGAGGTGCCGCGCCACTACTCCAGAAGTACAGTTGATTGATACTGGAATATTTACATCCATATCCATTACGTTTATGTACATATTGTTATTTTAAGGTAATATAGTAAATCACTTGTCCCCAGGTAACTATGCCAGCTAGAAAAAAGTAACAGCTTTTCCATCGAGTTACAACAGCGAGTTAACGACAGCGGGCACATTACTGAAATATTACTAGCTGGTATAGTATCAGCATGGTGACGTCATAGGAGATCGATACTGGATTACAGTAAATGAGCAAAATGGTATAGCCCTTGTTATAGAGCCCTGCTATAAGGTCTGATTGAAGAGAAAATACATGTACCATCGACTGTAAAATCGTCGATAAAAAGACAAAAATGGAGAGAGACAAGGCAAACATAGAACTCATCATCTATGATATTCACTTAGTTGTTCTTGTAGCAAATTTATTTTTAGATCCATTACCGCTGCTTGTGTTTTCTCATAAGAAAAAAATAAGGCTAACATTTCCTCTTCTTCAGAAGAACACCACATAGTTGTACACCTTACTCTTCTGCCGACAAAATAGAAGTGACCTTTCTTGCCTCCAGTATGCACTACTATGCCGATCGTAGCCCACTTTGGTTTTCGCAACGTCCTGCCCGATACCGCAGCCCGGATTATGCGACCTTCATACATGGATCACTTTGGATTCACCAGCAATTCATTATGAATTTGCACAGTTCATTCATAGCATCAAATGAAAATGCAGTTCAGGTTTTAACTACTAAATCTGATACCTAACTAGCCAAACTTGTAGGCCTATTAAAACCCATGTTAATTAATAAATGTGGCTGCCGCTTATATATAAGTAGTGCTTGGGTTACTGAAGGATAAAGTCACGTGACTACCCTTATTAAAATGTAAAATGCGCATATTATAATATATTCAATTTCTGTAGGATGAGGAAGTTATCCTTCGTAGATGGTACTTCCTCAAATAAAATAAACTACAGATTAAATAATAATTTTGCAAACTATCGAACATTTGTGCGAAGCGAGTATGGCTGATTGGGGGTGCGAAGTAAGTAAACATCCTGAATAGTCATACGTTTTAGCGAGACTAACAATAGTTTTGGATTAAAATTTGAACAAACATCATTCAAGTTTTATAACAGAGCTCTATTGAGTTAAAATTATCTGTGATTACAGAAAGACAAAACATCGATTTTGAAAAATTGTAATATTAAATCGTAAAAATAGTGAAAACTCTGGGGTTCAATCCAAGCCATATAGTCTAACAGATAAAACAGCTGATTCGGAATAAAGCATTTGAGGTTAGGCCTATAAATACTGAACAAAACACCTATACTTGAAAGCATTGAAATTTGTACTACCGTTGCAACTAACTTGGCAAATTCAAAATCATGTAATTATTCTTTACAACCAACATTTAAAAAAGTTATGTTAACAAAATAAAAGCAAACAAACGAAAAATCAACGAGAAAGGCTCACTGTATTATTATTCAAACATCTTTTGTTACATGTTATAAATAAAAAAACCGATTTGAAGCAAAAGCTTAACACAAATTTAGATTATTTCTATTAATAATACTGAACCAAAACACGTTTGTTTCAAGTACTTAAAGATGAGTTACCATTATCTTTATAAAATTATTCTAGGCTGCAAACATTCACGACGTGTAATTCCCCGCACGGGGGGTGCAGGCTAGCTGCACCTACTAAGAGGGGTTTGGCGTCCCTCGCGGTACCCGAGTCAAACAACGCCCAACACATTCAACACATACAATACATCCATTCAATTACATACACACATACATCAAACAATATATACATTCCTATTTTCACCTTATTTTAGGATTTTGACTGTGCAGAGCCATTGCGCTTTGGGAGTGCTGAACCTGCCAGAGTTTTGACAACCTCTGGTTTGGTAAAGCTGATGTGAGCTTGCTCTGCCGAGACGTATGCGTGGTTTCTGTTCTGGGGCCAGCCACTTCGGTTCTTGGTCAGGAAGTGTTCGCGGTGTTGAAGAAAGTCGGATTCTTCCTCACAGTAGTTTCGGGTTCCAGACTGATGTTCATCATGACTGGTAAAAGAGTGCTCGGGATCCTCACGGAACTGGGGGTTTGGAAGTGATTGCAATGTGATCTGATGGGCACGCCCTTACCCAGTTCACCCGATTCCGCCTAACACGATGCGCTGGACAAACAAACCCATGGTAAACAAAACCGTTAAAGATTTAGGAACAAAGAGACATCATTCAGATTCTTCTGATGAGTCTGTAAACAAAGAATTGTTTAAAAAGACAAAGGAGAGGGCTGCTCAACAGCCATCTGAGTTGCCAGCTCCCAAATTTTTAGTTTTTTCGAACGCGGAAAAAGATTCTGATTTATCAAAGGTATCACCCTTTGTATTCAACAAGGCAATTACTGGAACAGCGGGCCCTGTACTTTCCATTAGGAAATTACAGAATGGCACCATTTTAGTGGAAACAAAGTTTGTCGCTGTTAAAGATGACTTCTTTCTATGACAAAGTCAAGGTATCTGTGGAACCTTACAGATCCTTGAATTATTCAAGAGGTGTCATCACCTGTAGAGACTTGATCCCCATTAGTTTGGAGGAATTAAAAAGCGAATTAGCTAGCCAGTCGATCGTTGATGTCACTCGCATAATGCGCAATGAAAATGGAGAGAACAATTAAAAGTTTAATTTTATAGCTGTGTGTGATTATATGAGCATTATGCGAATGCTCTTCGTTATCCAGGCGATGATAACCACCTAGGTTTTTCGCCTTTAATCCCCCCCCCCCAAAAAAAAACGATGTGTAATTCTAATTCCATTTGATTTGTTTAGAAAGGTAAGACTCAAAAGCTAAGACTGATAAGACTCAAACTTAACAACCTACCTCTCCGCCCTCCCTACAGTGACAAATGTCTACAAACGACAAAGTAGTATGGGATAGGCATGGGGACGCGAAAGAAAGAACAGTTGCCTAAAGCTGGTCGTCCACTAGGTCGGTAAAGAGGAGCGGCGTGGTGCGGAAAACTAACGTGCTGGAACAAAATTTATTTACGATGAAGTAATAATTTAGTTTTATTCATATTAGGCCCTACTTAAAAACTTTAAGAGCTAGAACAACCTAATATGGTTTATTATTTAGAGCAAACATTTGGCAATAACTAGTTAATTTAATTCTTTAAATTGAAAAATTAGAAGAGTTTTTTAAAGAAAAAGGAAAGTTTATTTAAATTCTAACAAAAAAGCTTCGGCGCGACGCGGCGCGGCAACGTTTTTGAATAAATGAAAAACTGTTACGAGTACCGCGCCGCGTCGCGCATCTCTACCGACCTAGACGAGGTCTACACTGGATTCCACGTTCACCGTGCAATACAGAGCACCCATAAGCAATGTTATCCATACGACAGTCTCAGCTGTACCAGCAAAAAAAAAAAAAAAAAAAGAAAAAACATCAACTCCCATGCAACGCTCGGTCAGTTGACGCAAACGCATGACAATAAACGTGATGTTCGCTGTAATGGTAGTAGCACGTTTATTCTCCCGTAAGACCCGTACTGCACGGTGGAATCGAGTGTAGGTCGGAATTTGTTGGGTTCGGATAACTTCGACTGTACTCGGCAACATTCAAACCTATCCGACTCTAATATCGGCAGCTGATCTACAACCACAACAAAGTCTTTCTGCACGTGTCGCAATTCAAAGGTAAGTCTATTTTGTAGATTCATTACTAACAAAAAAATATTTGTCTCTCTTCCTTACAATTTTACATACTTGCATACAATATTTATAAAAAAAAAAAATGTTTCAACTTTAAGAAAAAATTATGGCATATATAAAAAACCCCTGTATATGCCGCATTTCTATAGCCGAATTCTCTTATTAGGAAATAACTAGTATTAAATAATGGGAGTTTCCTATGAGTTTTGTTCCTTGTTCCGGGAACTGTTAAAAAAATACGTTCGCACAGGATTATAGTAAATTGAATAACCTATCGAATGATATAGCTCACAAATTGCACTCGGGTTTATGAGTGGGAGAAATTGCGTAATTACCTTACATTAATAATTAAAAAAACATTTATCAGGAGCTTCATATCAATTTTAATACTTGTTCCGAAGACTGTACCTGAAATACAAATTTAATTGCCTTTCGAATGATATAGCCACAAATTATACTATGGCATATGAGTGGGCGAAATTAAGCAAAAACCTTACATGAATAGTGAAAAAAATTATCTATCTGGAACTTATTATCAATTTTGTTCGTAAACTGCGATCTAAACTGTGATTAAATCCCTACTACTGGTAATTCTAGTAAAACAGAAAGCAACCTGCGACTCCATATAGCGGCGGTAGGTTACACGGACATTGCTCAGCCTAAATCCATTT
>JAGFPH010000290.1:700100-714147 GCA_018207615.1 Philaenus spumarius | reverse complement strand
CAAAAGTGTTTGAATTATCTTTACTTGAATAACAAAAGTGAGGAAACCTCTCATCCTTCTCAGCGCGCTTCAACTGCTATTCGTCACATGTTAAAAATGTCCGTTGGGTTTGAATTTGAATCTTGGTTTGAGGCCGTCAAAACACTGAGTTTCCCACGGTCCTACACAACAAACATTTCTAGCAAAACATATTTGGTTCACACGAAATCATAGCTTGAAGCATTCTCTTTAAAGCCATATCAAAACATTTCTAAATATAGACATGGATCACACCCATATCACGTGTTTATTGGTTGGAAAACTGACCAATTGCAAGGGTCTACAAAACGCCCCCATATCTATAGATGTTTTTGACGGATTTTGGCTACATTATTTAGAGGAAATTGTGACAGATCCAATGGAATATAGGTTTAACTCAGAAAAAGAACTGGGCGGGCTGCAGAGAGGGACGAAAGTTGAGTTATTACGTTATGTTTTAGAATGAATTTACGGGCGCCGATTGATTTGTAGAAAACTAATAAACTGCAACGATGATTACGTATGTAAATATACGTTTTAGAAAAAACTTGTAAATACAAAAATTAAAGTTTAAATCAATTCCTTTCCAACGGTTTTTGTCTTTTTGAGATTGGATGATTTTTGTTGGTCAAATATTCGATACAATCATGCGTTACAAATGTGTTGGAGTGACAGCATGATTTGTGCTGTCTGCCGGTTCTAGGGTTAATAAATATTTAAAGATTTCTTTCAAAAATCAATACTTGTACAGTTAAAACTGAATGTCGACCATGAATACATGTTTAACACCATTTTCAGAATCTATATAAAATTTCCAACAAGAATCACTTGAAATAATTTACTTAGTCTAAGTTTAGGTTATAATTTAATGAACAGTGTTAAATTATCAGTGTGCCCATGAACTGCATGTTATATATATAGCAGTGGTGCCAACCTTGATAAAACTTGCTCTCCTGACCGAAGCATATTATCTCTGAGAACTTTTTGACCCTAGGCTTGTAAACACAAATAAACTGTTTTACTAAATAAAATTTACCTTTACTGCTAGAGACTTTAGACAGACTGGCCACTGTTTCTTCTTTCTTTGTGTTTTGCAATTCATCTTCCTGTAACAAGATAACATGCTTTAATAAGCCATTTCTTAAAATTTTTCCATTACAAATCTATTTCAATTTTCCAATCAAACTAAGTGTAATGGTCTCCCTTTGTTAATAATAATAATATATGTATTTTCCACTAACAATAATATACAGAGTAAGCACATTGCATCATCAACTCATATAAAAGCGAGTGTACATCCGTGAGTAACAATTGTAACGTGCTGCCTCCTATGCAAGCCGTTTACAAACAATTTATTAATAGAAAACAAAAAAAATGAAAAATAAAAATTTAATTTTGACAAAAATATTTCTAAGTTATTTTTAAAATAAAAAAATACCTTTACGGTGTAACAATTATTTATTATTTCCTATCTTCAATCCACTTACTTATTTAATTAATTAAATTATCATTTCAAAATATTACAACACCTTATTCCCAATGAAAACAAACAAACATAACCCCAAAATTGAAGTTAGGTTATGTTTTGATCACATCTGTTACTCAACAGTTGATCATTGAAATATCTGTTACACACAAAACCATTTCATATATGACTACAGTTCTCCGGTTAAAATTGGACTCGTCCAGGACCATGGCCGCCATGTTGTTCACATGGCAACCCTGGCTCCAAACTGCCTCGTTCACCAAAAACTGCCGCCATTTTATTTCACACAAAGAAAAACTAAAAACTGAATTTATGATTTAAACAAGGTTCGTTACCATAAAGTACTTCTGGAAAGGATAAAAACTCAAATTAAAAAGTCATAGTGGTTGGCATCAATATTTTACTGTATCATTTTAGATTGCAAAACACACACATTAGTAATTAAATCAAATTGGCAATTTATCATCTCAATTATTGCAATCAGACACTCAAACACACAAATTCATTATTAATAATTTCACCTTAAACATACAACAACTTATATTGATAAAATATTCAAATGCAGACTTGGTTAAATTAATTTACTACTTACGACTTTTTTTTGTTTTATAGTGCACTTTAAAGAAATATGAATTTACAAAAGAGAAAAAACTTACAACACATGTGAATTTAATTTAAATAGAAAACCCCATTATTCTTTAGTTCGTCGCACTTTAGCCACGTAGATTTTGATTCACTTAGACATTCGTTGCACAGTTTTTATGTAAATTGCATAAAGAACGCCACGCCATGATTCATACTTCCAAAGTTATCACTTTTGAGACAATTTACGAACAATTTTCACATTTTCGTTATCGTACGATATACGGCACTGTCTTTACTCCTCTTTAAACATATTTAAACGGTAGTTGTACTTTAACTACCGCAAATAAGCACTTGTTAAAACATTTCGCTGGACTAACCGCAAAACATGTCTGCTCCGTACTGGAATACTGTTGCAAGTGGGAAGAAGGCTCCTTCTTCTTCGTTCTTGTTCCGATCACACCATGTCACGTGATACAAACCAGGAGACCAATGGAAAGCTGTTCTCCAGGCTACCAATGAGAAGCTGTTTTTCCAGGGGACCGTAAATATGTCCCTCTACAACTACCTTTGTATGTTACCAACATCTCGGACAAAAATTCTGTCTCCATCATAGATGAATCACACAGGCTTCCAACATAATCTATCAAGTTTACTTCTTTCAATGTCTGAAATAGTCTTTCGATATTTATTCATCACTGTCTAAGAACTTAGTGGACCATAGCTTCAAACTCTCCAATACCTTTTAAATGTTTTTCATATTTTGACACATCATGAAACATAATTTAAATATTTAAACAAAACTGAATTTAAACATGAATTTAATATTATGTAAGATTTATTCTGAATTATCAATTAATGTCTGCATTTCCCTTTGAATTTCTATGTTCATTAATATTATGAAATAACTAAATCTTTTAAATTAGGCTAATGCCCAAAATTTACCTTATGACCCTTTTTACGTTATACTACTATTTTGATATTTAAAACCCTGAAACTCACATGTATTACAGCCTTATCAATATGAAATAAAAATAAAATAAAAAATAATATTTGTATCATTAGTTTTATATATAACAATGTACATAGGTAAAACATTTTTACAAATAGGGCTACAATTTCATAAAATTGTATCTAAATCTTTCAACCATTGAATATTTTATAATATTCATAACATCAAAACAATTTGATGTATCAACATGGAATGGAAAACTATTAAAAGATAATATTTTTATCTTAAATTTTTATATAATAATGTATGTAAGTACAAAATGTTTACAAATAGGCCATAATTTTTTTTAAACCATACCTACTTTTTGGAATAACAGCATCTTCTAAACCATGTGATTTATCAATATGAAATAAAAAGCAAATAAAATATAATAGTTTCGTATTTTTTTATATATATATAAATACCAAATTTGAACAAAATAGGATTAATGTTTTTGAATTTGGAGTCAGTGCAAAAAAGCAAAAAGTGAAATAATATGGAAAATACGGGAGCTCACGTCTCCCGAAAGTGTGGTACCCCAGATCTTTATCACGTGAGCTCATGGCGTAATTCTAGTCCATTGAAATACCAAGCAAAACAACATCCCACACTTTTAGCCCGTGGCTTGACGGCAACGTGTTTCTACCTTAACTGGGACATTACAATGCATTCGTTAAACAGTTTATGTTTGAAGACGGTTGTCAAAAAATACTATAGATTCTTTGCAATAAACTTTGTTATTAATGTAAGCCACGGAGTACATGTGTTGCTTTACCTTACAGAGCACACAGTTAACTTTCAACATATACAGTTGTGATTGGTACAAGTGCTCCAATTCATTTCGTAGATCACTTCACATCGTCCTTCTGAATACAATGAGGGATGTTAAGATTTCACCCTATGGAATTGTCAGCGCAACCCTCAATACATTTGTTCAGGTTGGTATGAGTTAATGTACAATTAATTAGTTTTCAAAAATCTAGCCTTTATGCGACTTTTTTTACAATTTCCCTAATCTGTTTGAATTTTAAGGTACCTATTTATTTACCTTCCAATCAGGACGAATAGCTTAAGAAATTTTAAGACTTAATAGATTTACGTTAAAAATGATTTGCTTCAAGGAAGACAATAAATACTTGTTCGACATACTGCTTCAAAAACAACTGTTTTCAACACATGCATTAAGTTGCTAAAGTAGCTCGTTTTGGTCCTAGGTCCAAAACACGTCAGCTGGAGTCGAGGTTAATTGAACGATAGTAAACAATCGATAAAAAAACAACTGATGCATTCAGTTGTATACATTTTGTTAGTGTGATGTTTTATTAAGCTTAAAAATAGATCTTATGTGCAAAAAGTTAAAAATGACGATCTTTCAATAGATATTCTAAAGTATTCTATCTAGCAATCGACCGATAGAAGTATTCAATATGGCAACTGATAGTCCGAAGTATTCGACCTGACAATCGTTAGAGGTTAGAGTTAGTGTACATCTAACATGAACAGATGTAATATCTCCAAACTTGGGCAGCAGCTGTTTGTTTATAACAGCAAAAACCAAATGAAAGATAACTTTTGTAAATAAATAGGTTATAAAATTGTAAAAGGGCCAAAATCTGTTGATTTATTTTATAACGCTATAATTTAAGTTATATGTAGCTTAACTTATGTCCACCTTAACTGAATGATGCGAGCTTTGTTTATTGTTGTTTACAAAATATTTTGAATAAAAATGTATATGCGATTTTTTTTTGTGTATGAAGGAATGTCTTTATGTGATTGTATTGATGTGTATGTACTTTTGTCTATTTAAGCCTGTGTATGTAACAATGTATATGTGTATACAGAATGTCTCAACAGTCTATGAACGGAATAATATTTTTGTAACCATTGCAGATTACGCAATAAAACTTAGTACATCGATTCTCTTAAAAAATTAAATTTTTAATTTTAATTTTAATTTTTAAACACTTTTTCTAATGGAATTGAGCTGCCAATCCACTGAACAATTTTCATTGCAAAAGAAGTCTTTAAACTTGTCTCTTACACTATAAGCTAACTGAGTTGCTTTCCTGCCAGTTGTAGCAACATCATAATTCTGACACTCGCAGATTAACATCTGAGGTCTAGTTGCTTTCACAGAGCAAGAAATAGATTCGCGCCGTCAAATACGAGCTTTTTACAAACCAGTATCGCGTTGAATCACGGCGTGATGTAAGTAACGCCGGCTTCACCGACTTGCCGCTCTTGAACATCACGGCGTAGTTATCACGGCGTGGTTATCGCAGCGTGGTCTTACAAACCGAGGCTTAAGGGGTCGGCCCGCAGGGAGTCGGAGGAAAATGTTAAATAGGAGCATAAGTCGAGTTGTACATCAAATTAAAGGTCTACCTTAGGAGAACACAATACCGTAAATCAGACATCAAAGTGTTCACCCAACTCTAAATGGCGGCCGTTTTAAGTTACAATATTGGGGGACCTTGAAAATGAAGTACAAATATTTTAAAACGCTCTCACTAATGAAATATATACTTTGTTCATTAGGTAAAATATTTTAAAACAGAAACAATTTTAATTATTGGTTTTGCTTTTAAAGCAAAACTCCGACAATCCACCCTAGAAATACCTTCCGAGATGCTACAGAGCGTTATGAATGGCTACTACAATCGCCTAGCTCACTGTCAAAATGCAGAAGGAAACAGTTTGAGCATTTATTGTAAAAAAGGTAAGCTGTTACGAAAGTTTATTGGTAATTGTTATTTTTAACATTTAGTAAAAATGTATAATTTGAAATAAACATTTTTCCTCATCCTCCTCGTAGACCGTTCCCACTGAAGTGATAAGTCGCTATCCACAGGAACTGGTCCTACTGCTAGTGTGGACTGTCGGAGTTTTGCTTTTAAATCTTATGCCAATAAGTAAAACTAAACCATTTAAAAATGCCCAATATTGTAACTTTAAACTGTCGCCATTTTGTGTAGGGTAACCCTTTTTATGTCTGATTTGCGACATTGTGTTCTCCTAAGATAGACATTTAATTTGATGTACAACTCGACCTATGCTCCTATTTAAGATTTTCCTCCGACTTCCTGTGGGCCGTCCCCCTAAGGTGATAAAAAAATTTAATTGCTTCAAAAATTTGATTTTTTGGTAGAGAAACGATGTACAAAGTTCTGTTGCACCAAAGGTTACAAAAATATAACGCCGTTCACATTCTTTTGAGACAATTTGTATATATATTTTGAGACACCCTCTTTTCGTGTGCGAGAGGGTGTGTGAATGTATGTTTTCGTGTATATGTGAATAGATGTATCGATATTAAAACTTTGTTATGTAGTTTATTCTTTAAAATATGTATTTCCCTTCTGTTGGAAAATAAAACCTGTGTTAAAAGTTTGCCACTATGAAGCTGCAGTTAAAGAATTTTATTTAAAATCTACTAGGTTATGTTTGATTTTAAATATTTATGAAAACCAGTTAGCTAAATTAAATTTTTTTTCTATTTTACTTACTTACTCACTTTTTCAAACATGTTTTATAACATTGAGGTAGTTAAATTGTTTCCCTATATTATTTCTTTTTATAAATACAAACCAGTAAATATAAACCAGTGAACTGGATTTTTTCAGAACTTAGTTCAATACATAGAGGGGTTTCTTTGCAAAATCACGTAAGTCAAAATTTGACATAAATTACAATTTCATACCATAAATTAGATTTGTAACATTGGTACTATGTATGCAAAACAACAGATGCTTAAAATACAGCTGACAAAACATCTGTTCTCAGCTATGCTACCTCTGCAAAACCACTTTTGTCACTGACATATTGTGTTGATTTGCCTGAAAAAGTTTTAACTATTCTTTAATACTGTTAAAAAAAAATAATATCAACTTTCTAAATAATCCTATTGTTATATTTCACTTATTTCATGTTGGATAATCTGCATAATAAATTATTTTTATTCTGAACATATTTTGTTTACAAAACTGATTTTTCAGACAAAACCACATTAGTCATGACAGCTTGTTTTAGTATAATTTTCAAAAACAGTATAATTTTGTATATTATCATTACTAGATCATAGTGACAACATATAAAAGTAACACACCAAGAAACCCCAGATAAATATTTTCTAAAGTATCAAATTGAAACTGTTTTGTTAAGCTCCTGAAAAATGACCAACTATGGCAAAGTGGTTTTGCAAAGATGTCGTCATTGAAGCCACATTATGCAAATTTTAAAAACAACTCGTCCAAATTGCTATTGTGCCAGAAAATCGTTTCCTTAAACTGCGTTCATTTAAGTTACCAGTAATAATATAATATTAGTGTTTGCTTGATTTTTCAGACTTTAAAAGCTGCGTTTTCATTCTTCAATCTTCTGATTGTTCTGAGCAAAGATCAGACGGCATAAGTTGACTGCTACGTTCTGGTTTATAATTAATGTAGAGGTTAACACACAGATTCGATGTAGTATTTATTCTATTGTGTAGTTAACCACTTGAGTGGTCAGAATAGTGTAGAAACAGTTATAACTCAGACATTGTCTATATACTATTATTAGTTTAAAACAAGGACACCACATTCTACACATTCACACAAATTTACACAAATAGTGTACCACTGCAGAATTTATGTTAATAAAGGCAATCTTCTTGTATTGTGTTGCAAAAGGCAAAACCACCGAGAAGTGATTTCACTAAACCTAATGCGAGGTCCTAAAAGTTAAACTACATTTTCAATACTTTACTTAACTTTTTTATGAACTATCCTACCAGTAACTTTACTGTCCGATTTCTTTGACAAGTATTTCAGTTTATTACGGTATGATTTAATTGTTTACACTTGATTTAATTTTTTAAGAATGTTTGCTATTAAGGGTTAGTGTTACGAGTGAAGCTTGTAAAATAGTAGATCATGGTTATGTAGAATCAATCTTAAAATATGGGTTAACTAGCTGACACGTGCGAATATTTTGTTAGTTAGGAATACTTACCTGATTTAATACAATTAAATAAATTACGTTTATTTTTTGTATACGTTAGTTTAATTTGATTGATTTGTGTGATATTGCTGAAAAAACACAAACTCTTGGAAAAGACCTTACCAAGATATTTTTTTTGGAGGAGCAAATGATGACACTAGGTAATAACTACGGCTACAATATTAAGGATTCGTTGGAAAAGGTTCTTCCAATTTCTCGTCAAACCAACATCATAATTAATACTATACCCAGTCCCTCTAATACATTGTTGAAAGGACATTTATTGAATAAGGCAAATCAAATTATCCATGAACACAAATTTGAGCAAAATTAAAAATGTTCGTAACATTTGGGTCAACTTTATAAATGATAGAGTTTCTTCATCCCGCTTTACAAGGGATGGCCATTTGAACAAACATGGTAAATCTATGGTATGCTATGCCATGGTTTACCTCATGTTTTATTAAATTGATACAAAATAAAACAAACAAAATGAAGAAGAAAACAACTCTTTAGAAATTTTTAGAAACAGCTAAGGACCTGAAAGCAAATAAACAAGCCAGAACACCACTTGAAAGATGGCTAATGATTGGTAAGACTCATGCAGTGTGTGGTAAACCAAAATAGGTGCCTGGTGCAAATAAGAATTTTTTATCAAAAATAAACCTAAAAGTAAAGAAAAATGATGCGAAAACTCCCCAACAAAAACCACAAGTTCATTTGGCTCCAGCAAGATCTGTGGTCGATGGCGCTGGTATTTCGTGCACCAACTATGTTCGGTATTACCAATGAATACAGGACCCTATAACCGTGGTAGTGATTCAGTAGGATTAGATCTCAAGAACATTAATCTTAGTTTAAACTTAAGCAACTTGAAATCAGTGGTGGGGACTTCGATTCCAATAACATGGAAAACAAGAATATTATAGAGGTTACTTGTAACATCGTGCAGATTAACGTACAATGTATAAGAAACAAAATACTTTTAATTGAATGTGTTTGTATGCTTAACAAAATAGATTGTCTGTGTGTATGTGAGCATTGGTTGAGCTTGGATCAGATTTATATGTGCCAGAAGGTTATAGAATCGGAAATATGTTTTCCAGACATGTTTCTATTCATAGGAAACATTTTTGTTAAAGAGGGAATCACGTTTGAGGCAATTGATTTTAGTGATACTGTCGAATAGATGTTCAATGAGTACTGTGGTGAATTTAAACAATAAGAAACTCTGAAGCCCCAACCACAAGTTCGGTGAATAAACTACACAAATAAAATGAAACACATTTATTGATATAGCTATTCTTGTTAGCTTTAGTTTAGATTTAAAACCCTCCGATGATGGTAACTTGGTTACTGAAATGTACATCAGGGAACTAGAATAGCTATATCAATAAATGTGTTTCAGTTTATTTGTGTAGTTTATTCACCAAACTTGTGGTTGGGGCTTCAGTGTTTCTTACTGTCGAGGAGTTTACATTTGAAATTACAGTCAAAAATTAATACAAAATGTATTTTATTAGTTTGTACAGATGGAGATCTTGATATGTTTTATCTGAAACTGAAAAATGTTGTAAGGAGGTTGCTTTAAATTCAAGCATAATCATCTGTACTGAAATAAATGTATATATTCTTATAAATGATAAAAAGGTAATCATTGTTTGAATGTTTTAAAATTATTTAACCTCCATTGTACAAATTTTAGTCCTACCAGGTCGAGAGCATGTCTTGATAATATTATTGTCAACTTGCCTCAAAAACTTTATTCAACATCAACTGATTTTGCCAATATATCTGATCATGGGTTTGCAGTAATAATAAAACTTAAAAAGAACTCATTCCAATCTAACAAACAAAATAAAATAATGAATTAAAAATTTAGACCACAAAATGATGTACAAGTTGAAAAATGTATTAACTTACTTAGGAGTGTAAATTGGTGTATGTCTGGTAGTATTCATAATGAAATTGATTTGGAACTACAGTTTAATGCGTTTTTTTAACAAATACTTAGAAAACTGGTACAAGTGTTAACCTTTAAAAACAAAAACAAAAACTATTAGACCAAATATATACAAAATCGTCTGGTACAATGAAAATCTTAAAGAAATTAGGGAAAACATGCTAGCAAAGTTTAATGTATATAAGAATATGCACAACAGAAGCGCTGTTGGTTCAGTTAATGAGGCTTATGAGAATGCTTTACGTAGTAAAAGGTATTATAGAAAGGAATTGGTAAGATCTAAAAAATTAGCTTATGCAAATTACATCGAGTGTAGCCCGAATAAGTGTAAGGCAGCATGAGCACATGTATCTAGGGAAGCAGGCAATTTCAATCAAAAAGAAAACACAATATCTCTTGACTCTGAGACTTAATAGTTATTTCCTTGATTCGGTCAGTGATTTGCAATCAGAAATACCTAAAAGCAGGTCAAATATTTTCAACAATGAACAGTCAAGCTTGTTACTTTTCTTGGAGGGGGGTTAGTGAAAATGACCTTGTTAAAATTGTCGCAACATTCTCAAACTCAAAAAGTATGGATGTTTATTGGATTTCAAATCATTTAGTAAAAAAAAAACTATCCTGCACATAAAAAACCCACTGTTAGAACTATTGAAGAAGTGCTTGGAAATTGGTTACTTTCCAGATTGCCTTAAAGTATCCAAGATTCCACTGTTTTAAAAAATAGACAAATCCAACCCTCAGAACTATAGACCAATCTCAATTGTGCCTATTTTTTCCAAATTATTTGAGTCAGTAATCTACCACACACTGAGCAGTTACTTTGAAACACATAACCTATTTACGAATGCACAGTTTGGTTTTAGATCGGGTAGATCAATTCCGATGGCGGTTCAGAGTGTTGTTGATCAAGTGCTGGAAGAGTTTGAGAATACTTCAAAAATTGCTTTGGTGCTTTGAGATTTGAGCAAAACTTTTGACATCGTGCAGTTTGGGCTCATTCTGAAAAATTGAAAATATATGGGCTAAATGATAACTCTCTCAAATTAATGCATTCATATTTTAGAAATAGAAAACAGTTTGTATGTATCATTGGGTGATGATATTTCCAGCGCTAAAGAAGTGACGTTTGGTGTACCTAAGGGTTCATCATTATGGCCATTTTTATTCCTAATTTCTATAAATGATCTGCCGAACATTCTAAATTCTCATAATTTATCCTCCGTATTGTATGCTGATGATACTACCCTTCTGGCAGTAGATAAAGATCAGCCTTAGAAACAAAATTAATGAGGCTGAGACAGTAGCTCATGATTGTTTTTTCAGCAAATAAGCTTTTATTAAATCAAGAAAAACTCAAAGAATTTTATTTTCTTTGGGAAATTTACATGGTGAAGAGCAATCTGTAAAAATGCTTGGGTTACATTTGGATAGTAAACTTGCTTGGAAGCACCACTTAACCGAGTTAAATAAAAAATTATCTACAGTATTCTATTTGCTGTACAAAATTAAGTCACTAATTTCCTCGTATTATCTGCGTAATATATACTTTGGTATTTTTCAGTCGCATGTTCAATATGGTTTAATGTTATAGGGTCGTGCGACTAATGTAAATGATGTCTTTATAATACAGAAAAACGTTATACGCATTATGTGTGGTGTATGTCAGAGCACTACAAGCCACTATTTAAAAATCTTAAAATATTGAGTATATACAATTTATACATTCAGACAGTCCTAAGATTGACCAGACAAAATTAAATCTTGATAGTATTCCCCTTAGAAGTGACCACCCTTCATATATTATCAGGGGAAAAAACAAAGTAAATGCTCCTCAGTTTCGACTAATTAAATCAATTATGAGCTATGGATTTAATTGTGTGTAACTTTTCAATAAATTGCCTATGGCTACCAGATTCACAACATTTAAAAAGTATTATCAGGTGATTTTTGAATGGCTTGTTGAACATATTACTCCCCCCCCCCTTTACGGATGATTTAAAAGACTTGAATTTTGGTTAGACATAGTATTGTATTTCATTGTTTTATTATTAAATAAATATTTAACATTGTTATGTTTAATACTGTTTCAATACATTTGTTAATTTATGTCTTTATATTTTAAGTATTTAGTGTAGCAACTTATAGTTGAATTAATTGTAACTTTGTGACTATGTCTATTCCAAATATGTTTGGTCAATGACAAATACAAATATAATTATGATTATGATATGATAGATTACACTTGCACATATAGAATGTAAACAATCTAACATCTGTTATGTTAGTTAAACAAATTGTAAACAGATGGCGCCATTCATTGGGAATCGTACGAACTTTCAACTAAAAGTTTTTAATACATTTTGTTTGTTTTTTGTTAATAGCGGGGAACAAAAGCTTTAAAACGATGTTTTAATCACTAATTTTTATGAAGAATTAAGGGAGATATGGCATTGCCACAAAAAGAAAACAACTTAGAGAAATATTATATAAAGATTTTTGGGGCATTGCCTCCGGTTTATATTCATTATTTATTATTATAGAAGAGAATAATTAGAATAATGACAAATTCCAGGCCATTAATCTCTTGTAAAAATCTCTTCCGAAGGCTAAAGATGCATAAGCACGCTGGTCTCTATTTATATGAAATCTTGTTCTGGATTCATAATATTAAACATAAATTACATATATATATAAAAAAAAAACTATGTCAGCACAGGATTAAAATTGTACAATAGGTTGAAATTACACTTTCACAAGCGTTCAACGCTAACCCCCTCCCTTCAAGGAGAAAAAAAACTTGTTTCGTTTATTCGGAACATTTATTATGTTGATAACATAACCGCTATATCAAATTGTTCACGGTTCTTTTGTTTCAATAATCCCACAATAAAAAGTAATTGTTTCCAAAGGTGGTATTTTAATCTACAAACTATTTCTCAAGTCAATGCTGTTGCGATTTTTTAGTAAAAAGTACCTTTTTTATTCTAACGACTGGTTTAACTCACCAGGAATGGGAAAGAAGATGAGAAGTATTCATCGTTTTATTTAAAAGGTTTTAGAATCTACGCGTGGGAAGTACTTTTCCTTTTCAGAAATATATTTCTTCTGACGTTACTGGAACCATGCAAAAGAAGAACAGCAGTGGTGACTCAGATGAAATAATAAAACTTTCTGGATTTTTGAATTTATTGAAGTCACTGCGAGACTTATATAAGGACTATCTGATGAAGTAGATATTGGAAAATATTTTTGGCATTTTTATGAAACCACTTTTGTTAGTGTAATTTACTTATAAGGGTGATAATATTCTAAATATGTAATACAGAAACACGAAGTGGAAGTTTTCACCAAAGAAAGCTTTTAGTTGAAGTATAATTTATTAAAATAAAAGGATCGTAATTTTGTCATTCTTCGAGTGAAAAGCGAAAACATAATGGACTTTTAAATATCCCGAATATTAACTTTTTCCGTTATTTTTTCGTTTAGAAACAAAAACTTTTACTTTTTTAATGACAAACACAATGTTTTTTTTATTTTGTCTGTAGCTCAAAGGATAACAGAGATATTGACGAAAAAAGGGAAAAATTTATTTCTTGGTAGTTGTCAACAACACCCAGAATTACTCTAGAAACAAAATATTTAAAAGTTATTATGAGCTAAAATAATCAGTTATTTGCATGATGTTTCGAGTACTTTCTGAGCTGATTCTACTAGCAAAAAATAATTAAAAAAGTTCATATATTCATATGTCCGAAATGCTTCGTTAGAGAGTTCTTACCCGTGTTTCAGATTACTCACAGAAACAAATCCCTATTGAAATATGTGGGACGTTAATTAAGGTGTAAAATTTAATTGAATTTACGTAAAATGAGCATATAAATTTAATAAAATAGGTCCCAGTTCTGTAACTGCAGTAATTGTTTCGATATTTGACCAAAAACGCAAAATTTGAACTCAATTCGTTGCGAGCGAAGCTAAGCAGTCCCTATTAAAAGGTCGAAGTGCAAAATCTCAAAGAAAG
>JAGFPH010000290.1:651760-687351 GCA_018207615.1 Philaenus spumarius | reverse complement strand
TTTTTCAAACCCTTTCTTAGTGAGCACCTATGGCCCTAGAGGAAGCTGCATACCAAATTTCATTCCAATCCGTTCGGTAGTTTTGAAGAAGTCATTTTTTAATAACTTTGATCCCCCCAAACCCCCCTAAAATTTAGAATTTTTTCAAACCCTTTCTTAGTGAGCACCTATGGCCCTAGTGGAAGCTACATACCAAATTTCATTCCAATCCGTTCAGTAGTTTTGAAGAAATCATTTTTTAATAACTTTGATCCCCCCCAAAATTTCGAATTTTTTCAAACCCTTTCTTAGTGAGCACCTATAGCCCTAGAGGAAGCTACATACCAAATTTCATTCAAATCCATTCGGTAGTTTTGAAGAAGTAATTTTTTAATAAATTTGATCTCCCCAATACCCCCCTAAAATTTCGAATTTTTTCAAACCCTTTCTTAGTGAGCACCTATGGCCCTAGAGGAAGCTACATACCAAATTTCATTCCAATCCGTTCGGTAGTTTTTGAGAAATCGTGATGAGTGAGTCAGTGGGTTTTGGCTTTTATATATATAGATTCAAGAATAAGTACCATTTTCCATTTCCATGGTTTGGCCAAGTGAATATTCTTGCACTGAAATATCTTTTTTGTGTGTAATGTTATGAGTTTTTTTTTATAAGGAGAGGGAATGTAAATACAGATACAATATACGAGGGGGTACAAAAAAAAACGGAATTATTTTTTAAAAGCTATATATTTAAATATGTTTCTACATAACAACCTTATCCCTTTCAAAGTATTCTCCATTACAATTGATACATTCGTTCCATCCGTGCTTCCACTGTTCAATACGTTTTTTGTACTCATCCTCCAATTTTTGTCAGTGATGGCTGACCACTCATGCCTCGTTTTTTCCTTCACTCTATCAACATTCTCAAATCTGAGTCCTTCCATACCATTTTTCGTGCGTTGAAATAAAAAAATCACACGGAACCATGCCATTTTTTGCCAAAAACTGGCGCAAAGGGGTGGCTGTGTGTCCAGGTGCATTGTCGTGGTGGAAAAACCAGTCCCCTGTCTGCCACAAATCGGAACTTTTTTGTCAAACACTTGCGCAAATCTTCTTAAAACTTCACAATTAAAAAGCTTCATTAATGGTCTGACCTGGTGGAACAAACTTTGAATGAACAAATCAACATTGTCTTGATTTTTGATTTGATGACATTTTTTTGGACGGGATGACAATGACGCCTTCCATTCGCTTGACTGTTGCTTCGTTTCGGGGTTGTAACCATTGCACCATGACTAAACACCAGTGAGGACTTTCGACAGGAAATCTGGATCAGTTTCGAGCTGTTCTTTCAAAGCACGACATGTTTCAACTCGAAGTTCTTTTTGATTGTAAGTCAGAACCCGAGGCACAAACTTGGCAACGACCTTTATCATTTCTAAATCTTCTGTTGAAATTCGCCGGACCGAACTCCAATATACCCCACTAATCTCTGACAATTGGTCAACGGTCTGCGAGCACAAGTTCTCGAATTTTCTCAACATTTTTATCTGTGGACGTCTAGAACAAGGTTTGTCCTCAATTGACATGACACAATTTTTAAACCTAGCAAACCACTCGTACACTTGAGTTTTTCCTATAGCATCATCGTTGTAAGTTGGTTTCAACATTAAAAGTGTCGGCGGTGATTTAACCGAGCAGGAAGCAAAGTTGCACAGCTGCACATTGTTTACTTAAACTCGCCATCATAAAAAACGAAAAGAGAACAAAACAGCACCAGTGAAAACTATCTCTACAGACGCACAAAACAAGCGATGAGCTGCACTGAACATGCCTAAAGGCAGGAATGCATACTACACAAGCCCTGCCCACGGCATCGCAATTCTAGTTACTTTTGAGTACCCCCTCGTATTATTCAACCAGAAGCAGATCTGCACTGACCTTAAGTAAACCGCTCCTCTATCCAAAGATCCTTTTTATTTCTAGGCAGAAAAGTTTTTAATTTGCTTCCAATCCTCTTGAGAACGGAACAAAAGATTCACAACTTTTTAACTTCAGTAAAGAGTTGGCTGATGAAACACAAAGTTATTGACAATTTAGTCTGTGTAGCTAGCTAAGTAATCATTAATTTATTCGTTTTTGTACAGTGGTGTTCTATTTGCATTTGTTACTAAGTGATTTTTAATTTATTATATTTGTATAGTTATGTTTTATTTGTAACAGGCCCCTCCTGCGTCCGACTCCTGAAACGGTGTTTTCCCTGGTCGGGCTATGCCTTTCTGTCCTCGTGTGGACGTACGGGCTTTGTCAGGATGGTGGGTGGTGAGTAGGTTCTTCAATAATTCAGTAAACCCATGATCAGTTAAAACGTTTATTGAATCATTAAAAACGACTACTCTGTTGGTTGAAATTACTCTAAAACTAGTAATACGCCATGAGGCCAAAGCAAGATTAATCCCCCCCCATTTAATTTGAGTCTAATCGCGGACGCGTTCACTTACAGACTAACTGATGCATCTCTGGATGCTTTCATCTAGCGTCCCCCTCCCTTGGCTAACTAGGAATCGTCTTCTCAGCAATAAACCTTTAGCCAAGAATATACTATGTCCGCTGTTAGTGGACCCATTATTATTAAGTATCTTTACTTATTATTTATAACTATTTACGAGTTGAGGGGTACCTGTCACATATTTAGTTATAATTATTTGTATCTGTGCTTTTATTGTTAGTCTTTTTTCTCTGCCTGTTTGCTTGTCCTCTTGCCTCAGCAAGCCGCACATGTCAGTTTGAATGTATATGTAAAAGGTACACCAAACTATATTTCTTATTTAAGTTTTTGTGATACAACATTTTGTTTATAACCTGTTGAATGCACTAACCATCAGTTGCTGGAAAAGATGGTTAGGTATTTCCTAGACAATAAGATACATGTTTAGTTGTACATTAAAAGGAATTAATAAAAAAATTATTATTAAAAACGTTATCTTCAATCACGTTTAGGGAAAATTGTCAAAAATGAATCTCATGAATTTTGTAAAAGTTATATATCGATACATAGATATATCTTACATTGCAAACATTTAGTTTTTTTCTGCGCAAGGTTGCTTCCTCTGTCTTTGCAGCTAATTGTAAGTTACTAAGTTATTCATATTTCTCCAAATTGTGCTGACGCTGTTTTGTGATACAGTCATATAGTAGTCTACATTACTGATTTCTGAACTCCTCATACTTTCATCCAATATTTTTAAAAGATATTCATCTCTGTCACTATCCATTTTAACTGGAAAAAGAACTTGTGGTCCAGCTTGCTTAACAACAATACTAACTCTATATCAATTAAAAAATTCCCATACTACGGTGAATAATAGTGAAACTATGTTTTTCTACACAAATTGGTACTAACAGCCCCACGCTGTAACACAAGTGAGTACTATAATAAATAATAATAATAAATGTATTTATTTCCTCAATCTGCTACAAATTAATAACAATCATTCTTTTTTTATACATAATTAAACAAAAGTCACCAAAATACAAAAATAACTAAACACATGTCCAAGTTCAAACACTGAAATAAACTTGCCAAGACTGATGTCAACGTAACACTAAATACATAAAAACTAAATAAATATATTATAAGATTTATACATACAAAAATAGGAGTATTACACATACAAAAATAGGATAAAAAACAAAAGAAATATGATCTTACTTATATTGATCAGTCAAACAAAACAAAAGAACAAGAGAATGTTGGTGTATACAAGATTATCAGAACTATAAACTACAAACTACTTAGAATTTTAAACTATATATTATGTTTTATACCATCAGAATGAGAAAATGTAGGGCCTTCAAGGCATTTTGCCCATTTGAAGGTTCCTATTCCTAATATTGTTGTTTTTTAAGAAGCGTTCAGATAGTGAAAGTAAATTACTACTATTTTGAATTATTTTTTCGGCCACTTTAATAAACTTTTAAATCATATTATAATTTATTGAATTCAAACTATTAATTGTTAACTAAAATTTGGTGCTTCCAATGTAAACACTATTCTAAAGAACAATATATCCATAATTAAAAAAATAAAATAAACTAAAACATAATAAATAACAATTGGTAACTCATGAAAGTACAAGTATTGATGGGAAAAATACACAACAAAAGAAAAGCATGTAAAAAAGTTAAATAAATAAAAATAAAAAACACATCTGTACTACTTTTGAATGTCAATTAAAGAATCAAGGTTCTCCAATGTAAACAGCCATTTTTTTAGCCTCTTCAAAAATAAGCTAATGCCATGTAATTGCTTGATTTCATTAGGCAATATTCTATTTCTAGAAATTCTAGGCGCCATAAAATTTATGGTTTTAGTATAAAAAGTGTTATTAGGTTTTGGTACTTGGAAATGATTCCTTGTTCTTAATTTTTGATTATACTCTATTGAGTTTTGAGGTAAGTTACCACTTTTGCAATAAAAAATTTTTAAAACTTTGTACACAAAAATATATTTAATTGGCAAAATTTTTAAATGTAGAAAAAGAGGACGCGAATGAACAAATTTACTTTTCCCTAAAATTAATCTGATTACATGTTTCTGTTGATAATATATTGTGTTTAAGTAGGTGTCATAAGTACTGCCCCAAAAAATTATTCCATATTCAATTCTGCTCTGTATCAAGGAAAAATACAACATACGCAAGATTCTTTCGTTACATAAACTTCTAAGGAAATAAAAGTACCGTATAACATTGTTAATTTTATTTTTCAAACTAATTGTGTGGATTTTCCAATTAAGCTCACTATCAACATGAATTCCTAGATACTTTATATTTGTGGTTCTGTTCACAATAGCACACTTATTTGTCAAACATATGGTTTGAGCTCCAAGACACTCAGAACATCTATAGTAAATTTGTTTATCAAAGTGAACATCCTTCCTGAGACTAAAATTGATATATTTAGTTTTCTCTGCATTTAATAGCATATGATTGGTGGAAAACCACCACGGTATTGCTTCTAAATCATTTTTGATGTTTGATTGTATATCATTCCAATTTGAGTGTGAGTAACAAAGAGCGGTGTCGTCAGCAAAAGAAGTTACTTTCCATGTAGCCTCCCATTACATAAATCTTTTATATAAATGATGAATAATATTGCACCCAACACCGACCCTTGGGGTACACCTTGTTTTATTGTGCCTGTGTCACTTAATACAAAATTTATTTTGACACATTGTGTCCTTTCTTCCAAATAACTTTCAAACCATTTATATGCTACACCACGTATTCCACATTGATATAATTTGTCCAATATAAAATGTTGTGATCAACTGTGTCAAAGGCTTTTCTAATGTCTAAGAAAAGACCGCTCACACACTTGCCTTCATTCAAGCCATTATTAACATCTGTCATAAAATTCAAAAGAGCATTCTCTGTATTCATTCCCGATCTAAAACCAAATTGTTTGTTACTAAAAAAAATTTGTTTTATCTAAAAACTTAAGTCATTTCTGTTTCATTAGTTTTTCAAAAATTTTTGAAAAACATGAAAGCAAGGATATTGGACGGTAATTATTACTTTTCAATCTAGAACCACTTTTAAATATTGGTATTATTACTGCACTTTGTAACTGCTTTGGAAATACTCCACTACTAAAACTTAAATTTATTATAAATAACAAAACATCAATGATTTTTACAGAAATTTGTTTAACAATGAAAGAACTGATTCCATCCAAACATGGTGAAGTGTTGTTTTTTAATGATTTTATTATATTTATCAGTTCATGAGGGAGAACCGGTTCAATAAAAATTGATTTTACTTCATATTTTTTTGGAAAATAAGATTTATAGACCATTGAAGATAAATCTATGGGCTGAATAGTATTTAAATCCAGATTTCTTACTATATCCAAAAAGTAGTTATTAAAATAATTTGCTACAGGTAAAGGGTCAACAACAGGCATGTCATTAATTTCTAATGTAATTGATTGATTAACTTGCGTGCTTTGGCCAGTTACTTCATTTAATATTCTCCAAGTAGTTTTAGAATTACCATTGCAACTCTCAAATTTTCTTTTATAAAATTCATCATTTTGTACCTTTATTTCTTTTTTCAATTTATTTCTAAATTCCAAGTAATAATGTTTCAATTTTTCATTTTGAGGATGTTTTTTTACTAATTTAAAAATGTGATTTCTCTTTTTGATTTTTAAACAAATATAGTCATTAATCCATGGTTTCATTAATTTATTACCATTACCTTTCCTTAACTCTACTCTACTTTTTAATAATAAATCGTATAACACATTTAAAAATTGATCAAACGCTACTGGTGCATTCGTATTATTGTAAACAGACCAGTCTGCTTTATCTAACAGCTGATCGAGTTTATTATAATCAGTTCGGTAGCGAGGGGAGGGGTCAGGAGAAGGGGGCATTGGCTCGACTCCCCCGCCCATTCCACTACACCTGAACTCTGACCCTTTGCATTGAATGGTCAGTGATTCCCGCATGTATCACAGAAGCTTCTACTATAATCTTATTCTTGTTATAAACTCTTACATAAACATGATCAATACAAGTTTCAGATTGTTCTGTAATTCGTGTAGGTTCTAGTATCAAACTTTCAAAGCCGTTTATTGCCATCTGAGTTCTATAATAATCCACCGATACATTGTTACAATCTAAAATATTTATATTAATATCAATGATTTCTAAGCAGTTTGAAAATTTTCTAAAAATACTATTTGGATCATTAAAATGATTTTTAATTTCATCTATGAATACATTCGCTGGATTGAAACAAAACCTATAAATAGCGAGCAAATGGAAAATTTCTTTGCAGAAAAAAAGGAAATCAATATTACGTCCGCAGATTGTAATTGATATTCAATACACTCAGCATTTTTTATTACATTATTAACATAGACCGCCACCCCTCCCGATCTGTAATTATCATTACACCTAGTAATTAAATTAAAATTTGGTATTTTATAAAAGTCAATTTCACTTGAATCTATCCATATTTCACTCAAAATTATAATGTCTGGAATTGTGTAATTTAAATTTAATTCAGCAATGAAAATATTAAAATTCTGCCTCAAACTCCTTATATCATTCATTGGATGTTATTTTAGATATATCTTTACATTCAATTTAAATACAACAAAGAAGAAAAGACAAAATAAAAAATAAAAACCTCTATTACTTTCATCTATAGAGAGTACATGGTATGTAATTATTGGTAAGGAGAGGAAGACATTAATCTGAATAAACAAATAAAAGAGCACTGTGGCGATAAAATCACACTGATTTAAATAAAAACCCGAACCAGTAGTAGTGAGTAGTGTTAAAACCCTCTGAGGATGATGACCATGTCATCGAAATGTACGTAACGGTAAGGTATTAAACTTAACTTACAATTTAGTTGTTTAGTTATAGTTTTTGCTCCTTGTTTTGTGGTTCGGGTTTTTATTTAAATCAGTGTGATTAATCTGAATGAATTTACATAACAAAGTAAGAAATGTAATTTTTTGGCGAGAAAAAATAATAAAACTTAAACTATTGAGTTTTTCTATTGTCATAAGAGTTACAGTTTATCTAAATCAGCTTGGCAAGTCACCTGAATTACTTTCAATCCTTCTTCTTTTCGTAGGAAGATTTTCCCGCCGCGAACCCACACAAACCTGAGGTTCTTCTCCTTCTTCACCTGTCTCGCCGCCGATAGAAGTCGCCTCCTCGAAGGAGCCAAGGCCTCGTTCACATACACAGGCTCATCCATGGTCATGGGTCTCGTAGACAGTTTTCCCTTGACACAACGTTTCTGCATAAACTCCTCCTTGTCCAGTCGCCGCACAAACTTGACGATTATGCCAGGTGGGGAGTTGTTGGGTCCCACTTTATTACCAAGACGATGGCAGGCGTCAATCATTGAGTCCGTAACTGTTAGGTCCATAGCTTTGCCCACTTCCTTGACCACGCTGACGACGTCCTCATTCGGCTGCACTGGAATGCCGTGGATTTCCACGGCATTTGCTCTGGAATATTGTTCCATATCCTCGACGCGCTTTTCTAGGTCAGCTACCCTCTCATTTAGTTTTTTATTCACAACAAACAACTCATCAATAATTTTGAGACATTTTTCCACAAACAAACTTTGCTCTTTCATAATTTTTGTATTCTCGTCTATTTTTTCAGTTAGAAACTCGTACGATTTATTGAAACTTTTCTCTTGATTTTTTTGACCGTCCGCAATTTCTTGTATTATTTTCATGAGGTCCTCGAGAGTGAGCTTACCTTCTTGAGCCTCGGAGTCGAGTCGTAAACTCTTTCTTCTCGTTACACTACACGGCTGACACCTCCAAGTTAGACCCTCAGCTGAAATACAGTCCAGATCAGCCTTACTCATCTTAAGACAGGTTCCGTGGAACTCCTTTTCACAATCATGACACACTATTTTAAGCTGTTTAACGGTAATAGATTTCACACATACACCACAATTAGCCATCTCAGTATGTAACAAAGTTAATAACAAAAAAGATTTACAGTGTACTATAAAATAAAAAATAATGCCAAATTTAAACACCGCCAAAAGGAAGCAAAACGCACTGTGTTGATACCAGAGACAGTAAAATTGGTACTAAATACAGTACTAAATTGGTACTCATGGCCCCAAGCTGTAGCACAAGTGAGTACCAAATTTGTATTCCTGGCCCCACGCTGTAACACAAGTGAAGACCAAATATTTACTCATGGCCCCACGTTGTAACATAAGTGAGTACCAAATTTGATTCGCATGGCCCCACACTGTATTACAAGTGAGTACTAAAAGTTTTATAAATTATTTGAATAATTTTTGCTTGCCCCCAAGTTTCTATTCCACAAGAGGTCTTTAGTTACCTGTTAGGCTGACGATATGAAATCCTTGTGGTGCAAGTCAAACTCAATTTATTTATTCAATAGAAGGAATTAGGTGATAAGGATTTTGTGGAGGGTTTTGAAAATAGTCTCAGGTCCTTAATATACTCATTAAGACATGGAAAAGGACATACCAAGAAGGAAGTATTACTGGTTAACAAGTTTTATTATGACTTAAATACACAAGAGTTATTTGATATTTTGCTGATATATATATATATACATATATATATATATATATATATATATAAACCAGGCTAATTATGTTTAATATTAGGGAATGTTACATATTTTTGGAAACTAACAAGAAGTTGTTGAACATTATTCTTATATATACCGTACCTGAATAAATACTACTTTGAATCTTTGAAAACTGACAAGTCAATATCATCACAATAAATCACAGAACTATTTGTTAAAAATATTAACAATGTAAATAATACTACAGTAACAAAAACTATATTTTATATAGGTATTAAAAAGTATACGAAAATATAATACGCTAAAAGGTAAACAAGACATACATAATTAACATTAAAAACAATTGTAAAGAAAGCAAAGAATATTTTGGTAACATATAAAAAATATACACATTTACAGTTTAAACTAATACATACAGTTATATCATGGCGTTTTAAATGCTTGTCATGTTTAATTTCTAGATTTAAAATTATATAAAACTAAAGATTCAGGAGAATACTGGACAGAATTAGAAATATAAGTAATACATAAAATTTGTGTATATTATATAGCCTTAGTACCAATGTGATTATGCCATAATTATCTGGGTATAGAGAAAACGTTTGATAATTCATTCAAACATATTAACTAAAAATATATGTATTTCATAATATTTTTGTTGTTCAATTAGTGTACAATATTGGTATGATGAATAAAAAATAAGGATATGGTTCTTATCAAATGAATAAATACCACAAGCTAAAGCTACAGATGGTAGCATATGCTGGAAATGTCAACCATTTCCTTAAATTATCAAGTGCTTTGGTTTTAATGGATAAAGCTTCAACCTGGTCGTGGAGGCTAGATAAGCAACAGTTGTAAAAGCTTATTCGACTCTTAGAAATTTTTTAATTAATCTGGTTAGAATAGATTTTGAAAATAATCCTTACAGACAATTGTACCGTTTTGATGAGGATAATTTGCAGTAGTTAAATGATTACTTTTTAAGGAACACATATTATGATAGCTAATTTCTTTATAATCCTACTATTAAAATTATATGAATAATAGGCAATTGTTAGATTTGTGATGATGGGTATTACGCTATTATCAAAGTTCTTCAACAAAAATAAGTGATAGTGTAGTCGGATATTTTTATTTAAAAACTCTATGCTCACTTTTCTTTCATATGTTAAGATGGAGACATTACCTTCTATAAAAGATATTTTAATAAATCTGCAGATTTCCAAAATAACCGGGACTTTACTTAATGGAAAAATGTTCACAATAATTTTAAAAAATTTGGGAAATGTATAAAACAAAATTAATAACTTAAATATACAGAGTGATGCAAAAATTCCGCAACCCCTTTGTAATTTTAAACCTGTACACGTATTGACTGCAAACTTTCAGGAAGTGATATTGGGCAATTCTGTACCTTTTAGGGGTATGAATGAATTTTGCCCAGTATAACTACCTAAAATTTTGTAGTTAATATGTGCAACAGGTTTAAAATTACGAAGGGGTTGCATTACCCGGTATGTATAATGTAGACATACAAAAAAGTTTAAGTTTGTTCAAACAACGTTATAATACAGTAGAGCGTCAATAATGCGGTCGACAAAAATCCAGACTGTCGATAATCCATATTCAATTCTAGTGAAAAAAGTTGAAGGGAATATTTGCCAAAAGCGTTGAAACTTCAGGCTTGGCAAAATCGTCCACTACAAACTTCAGCGGTACAGGTCATTTAAAAAAATAGCATTAAAGATAGCATTTACATGCTTGGGATACTCTCACAAAAAACAACATGCAAAGAGCCTCGAGTAAATTATAGCCTGAAGAACAAAGTGCTGGTGAAGCAATTGCAAATGAAAACGAAGTGGCAGAAACATGCGGATCAATCACTGGGATTCTAACAATGCCAAGAAAATGATGCCAGCGAGTGGTTGGCTGTTGAAAACAACGATCAAGAACACCAGATTTTGAGCGACCAAGAGAATGGGGGTAGTCTCGGAAGACTCTTGTCAATTCTGCTCCTTTGGGACTGAATCGGCTCAACACCTGCTGTGCGAGTGTTGAGCACTTGGAAGTGCTTTTGTTAGCCCGGAAGAGGTCCGTGGTGTTGATCCCGGGACCCTAATCGGTTTCGTAAGAGACCTGGGCGGGATCTGGGATGATCGCTAGAAAGGGAAAGTATAGCACAATAGATCCATTTGGGTCGCAGTGGTGATGAGGCCTTGTACTCCTCTATCCCTACTTTTAAAAAAAGAAGAAAAAAAAAGAGCGACCAAGAAAAAGCTTCCATAGTGTCTGAACGGGATGCAGAAATAGTTGACACAGATGGAGAAATTAAAGATGAAATTGAAGAGGCGGTGCACACATTCGGCAGCAGAAACTCTGATGGCTTGTGAAACGGATGGAGAGCACACCTTCCCAGCTAAATTCAATCAAAACGAATCAAAGACTTGGCTACAAAAAAGCGAACCACTATTGCAGCTCAAAAATTAATACCAGATGTTTTAAGAGCACTGGCAATGTATAAAATATACTATTCTACAAATACTTATAAAAATGTTACATATGTATACATACAGTACATATGTTTGTAACATATTATATTTATTAAAATACTTATAAGGTATTAATAGTTCTGTTTATCAGCTTAAATTATTTAACACTTTCCGTGTTTAGCGTGGTTAAATCCCTCACTTTCAGTGATACGGCACTGCACAGGAGGGTCTTCTTATGAATGTCTAGCAAGATGGCGGCCAATTTGAACGATTGTAAGTTGCTTTGTAGCCGCTATTTTCCTTGGCTACTGGACCTGGGCTCGTAGAAGGGTTCCTATCAACTACTCAGATAAAAGAAATTACTCTAGACAACTGCTATAAACTCCCGCTTTTCCAATGTAAAGTGCATAGAGCAGGTGCGCTTAAAACTGCGCCCAGTCACACGTTTTACAGGTTTAACCGTGCTCGGTCACAGGGAAGAACATGTTTTGCGGATTTAACCTCGCTCAGCATTGAAAGTGTTAACCAATAAAGTAAATTATTAACGGATTTAAGTTTACTTTATGTTTTTTAAGTGTCAAACGGCCTTTTTGTCTTGGTTCTTTTCGAAAATACGGACACGGTCTAGTCTCAATTAATTCGGTTTATCGACACTCTACTCTAACTGTGGATGGAGTGTAGTCATCACTTATAAAAATAACCTTTAAAATCACAATAGTTGAACTAGTAGATTACTTTTTTTATGAGAATCAAAAGCATTTTAAAATTAACTGTACAATACGAGTTTCAATAAAGTTGTAAGTTTCAACAAATGTTATAAACATTGCCAATAACAGTTTAATAATTTTCCCAATAGACAACAAATCACACAAACCCATTTAGAGTGTGACAAAAGCAATTTAATTAGCAAGCAATCTTTAAAGGATTTAAGCATGGCTAGACATTTTTATTCCTAGTATTGTATCTCCAAACAAACTTTCTTATTAAAGTAGACTACCTTTTCCTCACTAGCATTTCCTTATAAGCATATCCTTAATTTGTATTCATCATAGCCGCTAGGTTTCGCATTTTGAACAGAATTACTACAGTACAGCATTAAATAGGAACCCAGTCAATTAACAGCTAGATACAAAAGTCAAGCTAACAATACACTTTTAATAAAAGGCACTTAATTTGGATGCTTTTATTTATTTACACTTTAAAATTAATTACTTAAAATTATTTTTTCAAACACATACTTTGTCATACCTTTTATTATTAAATAGACAAGCAAGAAATAGAATTAAACATTTAAGCGAATACATTATTGCAACGATACAATGTACTTTTGGCCAGTAGAAAATGCTTAAAAAAACACACTCAATATTGTACATCGTTTATTTTTGTGAAAAACCTTGTGACTACTTAGAAAATTACTCAATTGACAGTAAAAACAATATATTTTCAACACAAGAAATTATAATTTTCCACGAAAAATATAGATGAAACAAGTAATAACTCTTTCCCTCATACTCTGTAAAAACTCGAGTAATTTTTTCCATCAATTTTAGTATCAATTCAAAAGTATACAACTTTTAGCAATCTGTTGGCACATTGTGAAACTAATTGCAGCAATAAACATTGGAAACGTTTTAGAGAATGTTGTATTAATTTATTTATTTTCAAATATCTTAGCCAACAGCGGACTTGGTGGTGTGACAGTTTGTTAATGTTTTTTATGTCAAGTACTTTTGCATTTTGCATGGATTATAATTATAGTTCGAAGTTTAAGAATAGTTGAAGAAGTGGTGTTGATAATTGATGATAATAATTTATCAGAGGGCGAAAGAGGTCAAGGCGGTGTACCTCAGTTTATGTAGGCCTAGGCCTTTACGGTTGTAAAACAAACTGAAATTGACGAATTGTAGAATTTAAAGTCCAGAAAGACACAATTGTAGACATCTGAACTCTAACATAAAATGCATGTGTCTAACTTTCTCATCTAAAGGACCTGAAAACTCACATATTTTATAGAAGTTCAAAATTTAAAGCGCGTTCTTTACATAAGTAAAAAGGGGAAAATTCTGAATTTCTGGAGTGGCAACATGCAATGCAAGACTGCTGACGGCAGCAACTCAATCGTAGCAGTTGCACGGTATAAATGGAAATATTTGTGAGTCTGTTTAAGAATGGCTCGAGTGTAAACTTCAGCAAATAACGTGCATCAGAGATAAATAAGAGCTACACTTGTTTTAATGCCTCCGTTAAATGAAGCAGTTATTTGTTGTTATTTAACTGGTATCGTCAATGGTTTGTTGATTTTTTGAAATTCTTTACCAGTTTTCACTTGATACACATAAATTGTTAGTTTATTTGGTAGATAGTGTTATTAGCCAATTTCCGTATAGGAAAGATGAGCTATTGCAGTGACCCTTATGGACCTAAGGTCGGGAGTAGTAAATGAGCATCGATCATGGTTCCCAGAACAGAATTTGGGCTGTCACGTATGAAACATTTAAAAGTTTTTATCTAAAATATCAATGTAGGATAATATTCTGCACATTTTTTTTTTTTTTTTTTATACGACCTTATAGCTTGCTTGGTTCCCCGAAAATAGATCAAAAAGTTAAATACCATTAAATTAACGTATTTTACCGGGCCTCTTCTGATCCGCCGACGGCCGAGTTTGTACGGTGCGGGCGAAGCGAAACAGTCCATAAACCAAGGCTGCAAAGTCACGGTGTAAACTCGCATAGCGAGTTTTTGGCTGCGAATGGAACAAAGTAGCGCGCGAGTCAAAGCTTTAGGCTAAGGTGTAAACTGATTCTACTAACATAATATTTCGTACACGCACGCAGCAGTTATTCAACGCCTTTATGAGTAGAATTTCCCAAATAGTTGATTAAAACCGTAAAACATATGCACTTAATTTTGAAAATTCACCTAACTCATGTCAGAGGTTCAGCTGCGTGATTGAATTATTTAGTGGCATAGTGGTTGATGTGTGTCGAAGAATTATTAAACAGATCGTAAACATTTAAAATGATTAGTTTTGTTTAGTTTTTAGAGTGATAAGCACCCTGGAAACTGAAAATAGTTGTTACCATATACTGTGTTTGTATTTTATAGTACTTTTGTTATAATAAAAGTCAGTCTTGTTGCTCTTACGTATGTTTTTAGTTTCTCACGTAATGTCCTGTAATTTTCCCCTGCAGGTTGAAAGACCTCCAGCGTTGGTACTTATCTAGGTTGCTGGTCTGCAATTGCTTTAGCAGCTGAGGGTAATGGTTAACTATAATTTCACCTCAAGGTTTGCTCAAGGTTCAAAAATATAAATTTTTTATACAAGGTTTATTAAAAAGTAAATCTTGTTAATTTAATGTTTTAATTGTTTTTACCTATCAATTTGGATTATTTTAACTCAAAGCATTGTTGGTATTAATCAATTCATTAAAAATACATTAGAGTCGCGGTTATTCGAGGTAATGTGGACCGAGGGTAACTAGGATAACACGGACTCTGTCTAAAATCGAGAGGGAAAACTATGGTAAACTGTTGAAATCAATGAAAACGTGGTCAAAGATGTGAACAAAAAATCTACAGTATTATCAAATGAAAAACTTAAGTCCAAATAAAAATAAAATACAATAGACATAGGGTACACAGGCTACAGTACATGTTCCAGATAAAAAAATATTACTTAAAGAAGTCGATAAGTGATTTCTGTTTAACGGAACTCACTCGCTTATGCGCTGTATCTATTTTTACACAGCTGGTTTTAACTGGTTTACACTGTACATGAGCGAGTATGAGTTTTATTAAACAAAGTGACATTTAGTGAAAAAGCATTAACAAAATTGTATTGATGATTAGCAAAGCGTCCAAATGAAAATAAAATACAATTATAAAATGATAAAAAGACATACATAGGCTACAGTACATGTTCCAGTAAAAAAATGTTTTTTGAAGAAGTCAATAAGTGTTTTCTGTTTAACGGAACTCGCTCGCTTGAAAACAAAACAAACGATATGCAGTATGAGACACGATATGCAGTTTTAAGAGCGAGGGTTTACTTGATACTGAATCAAATTACTGTACTGTATTTACAAAAACTAAAGAAGATGTGTAAGAGGGGGTAGAAGCCGGGTAGGGTAGAAGATAGGCACAATAGTAGCAGGTGCAAGATAAGGAATGATGACATCACCATTGCGTAAACAATAATCACAGACGTCTGTCTCCTCTTACTACGCTACTAAGTGTATCCGACTACCCGATTAATATTATTGTTTATTCAAGTCATTGGTTTGATGGTTTATTTAGTTCACTACTTATAAATAAATAAATTATGTTATTTATTTAGAAAATCTATAATTCTCTTGAATAAACAGTACTTGTACCGGTCAAAATACATTAAAACGTAAAAAATCCTAATCCTATTGATGATTAGCAAAGCAGTGGAATTACTGTATTGTACAGTAGCCTACAGTATTTAATAATGATTAAAAACTGTGCTTTTTATTTAAAGGAAACATTTATAAGGAAACATTATGTGATTATTATAAGTACAGTACAGTAGATTTGGCGCTAAATGTGGATTTCACTTTCCGCGATTACTTTAACGCATGCGTCTACATGAAACCGAACTTTTTTTTATTTTGTTTTACTACCTCGGTTAACCCGGAACTCGATCAGTCGGGGCTCGGATAACCGCGGCTCTACTGTACCAGTTGACAGGCTTAAACTGCAGGTGACTATTTTAACCTTAATTAAATAATACTAGGGGCTCTGCCCCTGGACGCTCCGCGTCCCAACCCCGCCTCGGCCTTCGGCCTCAAATAGCTGCTTCACTTGGCTCGCAGTTTGGAAAATTTTACCTAATCTAAAAAAAAATGGTAGTTGTGAAGAATTATAATAAAACCTGATTCTAATAACTAGCCCAATTGTTGTTTTGGTTCATTGTAGGCCCACCCTAAAATTATGTTCAGTTTTTGATCCAAATTAGCTGTTTTATATATAATAGGTTTGTAACAACCAATGTTTGAATTGAATTAAAATATAGTTAGCATTTTTCGTTGATTTTTGTTTGTGTTTGTTTTTAGTTTGTCAATGTAACCTCAAAAAGGTAATACTCTTCAAATTTTCTAAGTAGTGTTACTATGGTAATGAAAGTAAACAAACATGATGTGTTGCTAAGTTTTTTATACGAACAGCTGTTTTTGTGCCAATGATAAAATCAGCTGTTTTTGATAAAATCAATAGAAATCTTTCTTCCATAAGATTAACATTGAAACTTTGAGGGCCACTGGGGCGTAGCCCTAATGTCCTAGGACTTTGGTAAATGGCCTAAAACCTTCCCAGGGTTAACTTGTGTTACTATGCAAAATTTAAAAGCAATCGGATGAATGGTATACGAACGCAAAGTGGACAAAGAACCAAAAAAAAACCCCCATAAGGAATACACAGCAGAAATTTGCATTTGATTATAACATTTGTAAGGCGAAAGATACATGATTTGTAATGCTTGATGGCAAATCTGGGCGTGCATACCTTTAATTTAAGACCTCAATTATGAAAATCGGTCGGGTAGAAGAGCCGAACGGACTCGGAAAAGAAAAACAGAATTTTTTTAATATATAAGATGATTATTGCTGCAAATAGTGACATATTACTAAATTAACTTTTTCTACTGGCAAAGTAATTAAAATATCAAATTCAAAATATGATTTACATATGAATATCAGTACTTACAATGGTTTTTCACACTATACATTTGTGTAAATATAAATTCAGCAGAAAACATATGTATAAGGTGTCACATACAAAAGTATCTGTAAGGAGATACTATAGATATAATTTCCAATGTTTGTATTACATCAAAATTACATTCATATCCTGTATTATTGAATTGTAAACAAATGTTTTCCAAATATTTCTAGTTAACTTTACAACACAGTACAATAACTTTACAATTTTTAAATTTGAAAGTTGAATACAAAAATGTACACGTTAGGCCCAGTGCACACTTGCTGCAAAAGGACGATCCCTCGTCCCCTACATCGCTGCGTCATTTTCAATCGGATAGGAAGACGTACAAAGGAACTGCTGGTGCGATGCACACCCGAGGCAAATACCTATCTGACGCCAGCACCACTCCCGATAGCTATCGAAATGGATGCAGATAAGACGTGCGTCATTTTTCTCTATCCCGATACCTGGAGGTACCCGTTATCGAGCAGTGCATTTGCAGCCACGACCTATCCCCCCATCTACGTTAAATTAGTTTTTAAACTCTTTCCACAAAATGTCTGATGAAAATGTGGACATAGGTACCTAATTACTTACTTACTAAAGTACACCATAGATTATACTTTGGGGTTATGGTTACAACTTCAATCAAAACAAACTTCTTATGTCTGGAAGTTGATATATTTACAGTAGAACCCCTCTTAACCAGCCTCGGATCAACCAGCCTCGGATCAACCAGCCTCGGATCAACCAGCCTCAGATCAACCGGTCCCCGGATTAACCGGCCTCGGATCAACCAGCCTCGGATCAACCAGCCTCAGATCAACCGGTCCTCGGATTAACCGGCCTATCCCATGAAACAACAGAGTTTTTTTTCTCACTGTAATCAATTTTGGACGGACATTTCTTCGAAAATAAAGCGGGGTGTCGCAACGTTAGGTGTGCAATGTGAGTGTTGTAGCAGGCAGAACAGGGGAAGGGGAACATGAGTTTGATCCCCCTCTTGCTTCCGAGGCAACTGTATTTTTTCTTAGAAGCAATTGACAAAGCAGCATCCTTTGTATCTTTTTCTTCAACTGTTGCTTTGTCGTAACCTTTACTGAATTTCCTGGGAGCAAAATATGTAATATTTGTAACATATTGAGTAATATATTGAGCAACAAAAAGATTCAACAGCATTAGACGCGATGAACGTACGAAAATAGAGAGACTTGGCTTTAAAAAAAATCTTAAAGAATACAAAATTTTAATGTTAAAGAACAGAAAAAAATAACTGATTTTTTAAACATTGATACAGTATATGAAAATTCAGTTTTCAAAGTTTATGTAAGTTTAAAATGTTTAATTTGTTGGTGTTTGTTTATATATGGATGTGCATACAATAAAATAAGTTGCAATAACGTCTTAATTGCTCGTTTATTCATTAAATGTGTAGGTTATTTTTGAACAAAAATCTATTTTTTAAGGAAACCTAGGATCAACCGGCCAAACAGGTAAGTGGCCAGGGTCTCGGTCCCGACCAGACCAGTTCTACTGTATAATATAAAATGAGTTACAGAAGTAATGAGCGTACAATATGTCATATGATTGGCTTTGAGAATATAAAATGAATAAAATATATACAACTTTTTACTATCAACTATCAATATATTCATTTATACAAAATTTTAAATAGAAATAACCATTTGTTAAACTTTGGAAACATTTATACAGTTTTATAAAAAATACTATGAACATATTCCATTATTAATTTCTTCATTATAACGTTAATAACTTTTAAGCCATTTCATATACCGTTATCAATATGAAATAAAAATCAATTAAAAGATAATAATATCTTCTAAGCCGTTTGATTTATTATTAACAAATGAAAACCAATTTAAAGATAATTTTAAATGCCGATAGGATGCAGATTGAAATGACTCAGCATTTGCAGAAGCGTGTACCGAGCCTTAAGAAGCATAAAACTTGTAAAATTGAATTTTAAGACATTTATTAAAAAGAGACAAACATGAAATGAAATACTTATACAAAAAATGTGACAAGTTCATCCATTAATTTTCAGTTCAACAATAACAGCACACGATATAAACACCCGCAGATCATAAAATCTTATAGCAATCAATTAAAACATACAATTCTTACTCTATAAACTATAGTATTATGTATAAATATTTTATGAGTTTTGGTTTTTCTATTAAGAACATTACCCCTCTGCATGGAATCCATTAAAAGATTATGCGTACAAACATTAAAAAAATTACTTTTGTGTTTTAATAATATAGTGTTATTACCAGGCACAAAACTTCTACGCAATATGATTTAAATAATTTTAAACAGTGTTTGTAACAAAATTGATTCCACTTTATCTATACAACTATACCTGTTGTTAAAATTTGACTAAATTAAATATGCACACAAGGAAATTCTTAAAACTGTATAACATTATAAACTTCAATTTTAAAATTGTCTAAAAAATACGTTTAAATTTCCAAAAATGGAAGTACCAAAGAGTACCAATACTTAACGTCTGTTTACAAATTATATCACCAGGTCGAGACCTTTAATAATCATAATATTATACGTAGCACAGAATTAGTTTATCCTACAGCACCAAACCAATATTTATTCAACTTTTGAATTTACACGACAAAGTAAAATTTTAGTCTTTCTACGTCAATGATACGTTTCGTCTGAAACGATTGATGAATGTTGATAAAATATCTATTTAATCTGATAGGAATGATTTCATAACCTAACCGATACGATGAAAATTTCATAGGAAACCTAACTTCTAAAGTCGTGATTAAATAAACAAGGTTCTATTGGAATACATGTTTACTATATTATTGGTCATATTTATGAAATTAGTGGATTACACCTTCAATATTCAGTAAAGTCTTGATTATCAGTTTTCAACATAGTACGATGCTACTACTTCTGGCAGCCAAATCCAAATAGAGAATTACAATAGCAAAATCCTATTGTTTTTATAAAAAATAAACAATTGTGCTTATATATTTCTTAAATAAACAACATTACTAAACAATAAATATGCAAAAAAAACTAAAAAAACATTATAAACATTAAGGTATATTTTTATAACAATTAATTGTAGTAAGTGTAACACTTGTATTTATGTGACCATGGTTTTAAAAAATTTATGTAATATTATTTCCCAAAAAATTGTAATTTAAAAATTTGATTTTCCTCAAAAATATATTTATAACTTGTGGACCTGGCAATGCTTTTCTATTGCTTGGTTCAATTTCAAGGGTGGTTATCCCATTTCATCACTTTAACTTAAGTACGGTAATTGAATTGGGATTGATTAAGAATACTGTAATATTAAATAGTTTTAGATTTATTGTTTGTAGGAAGTTAGTGCAATTTATTTTTATTGTATAGGGGTAGCTACCCCATTTAAATCTCCTTGTTTGTAGTGACCATATTCTCTAAAAACATTTTGGTACTAATACGTTTACAGATCGAGGACTTCAGCTGTGCGAACGACCAGTTACCTACTACACGTGCATATAACATAGATGTTGGCCGGGTAGAGTAAACCGGTTATTGTGCCCGGTGAGTTACCCAATGTTTTTAGAAAGGATGCCCCTCTCCCACCCCCCGTCCAGTACGGGTAACTGATTCCCGCGCACACAGCTAAAATCCTCGATCTGTAAATTGTGAAATTTTAGTAAAATTATTTGAGTAGTTTGTGTGAGCGTAGCAAAGTGTGTTTGTAGCGGCTGTATACAATTTCAGCAACTTCTTTTAAATACATAGATGATCCACAAAGCAGTGGATTTCCCGCTGAAGGTAATCAAGACTTTACTGAACTTCTACTAGTAGGCTGTTTATTTCGGAGCGGAGCAGATAGTACAAAAAGACATTAAAGCACCTAATTGACAATTTTACTAAGAAACCAAAACACTGAATTCTTCTGGTTACCATAATTACAAGTTCAATTAGAGCTGTAAAAATAATCTTGTTGATTTTTTAAAGTCCTACACAATGTCTTGAATTGACATTCGAGACATAACATTTTAGACTAAACTTTTTAAACACAGATTTTTACCATTTCACTTAAAAAAACTTCCTATTTTAAAAACGATATATTTGAATTTTCACTCAAAGTAAATAAAAGTTTCGACAATCTACATACTTAATTTTAAAACAGATTAAAGATATTATGATTTCGTTGAGCAATTGAATATTAAAAATGTGACTTCAAGTATAGCTAAAAAGACTAATATCTAGACAGATTCCACAAAATCGCTATTAGAAAATTCATGTTACCGTTCCGTAATGATTTTAGACGTTGCATCGTTTTAAACGCTGGATAAACTCTTGAACCAAACGATCCAACTCGGACACAAGCTACAATATGTTAAAGTTAAAAAAAAACTACTTTATTACCATCAGTTCCAACAAATCATATTTGCTGCTTAAATTAGTGACTTCCAATAAATATCATGTACCTCCAAAGTCATACATCATCTTGCCTAAATATAATTGTCTAATAATTGATTTAACTAACAGCCACGGATTAAATTTAATTATAGAGTGGATGTTATGACGCAGGTTTTGCCAGTGGAAAGAAAGCCGATACGTCGGATACATACGATGATGGAAACTGTCCTCTTCTTCCACTGCATTCGCCATACAGCCAGTCATCGTTCACCCTTCTTAATATTCTAACAGTATCGCCTTCCTATTAACAAACAGTTATACATTATTAATAGATTTTCTTCAGGCAAAGCTCATGTTCAGTAGAGTAAGGAGTATACAATGTATCATACAAAACCAAACAGAACATATCATAACAGCAATCATAACAACACAACTAGTAATCTTAAATTAATTAACAAGAAATACCAGAATAGCACCTTATACTTAAACCTACTAATAACTTATTCATTATGCTACAATGCCTCCACAACTGTTGTACAAACTCAAACAAATATATATGTTTATATACCTTGATATATCCGTCTACAGTCCTTATCGGTGGGACTATCGGTTTTGGAGCTTCATGTCTCCATTTTCAAATCGAGTGTGAACAAACATTTAGTACAAGTAGTTTTTCACCGAGTCACAATTCAAATTTTACTAATTTGTTTTAATGTTTTGTGTTGCGTGTTTATTTTAAATTTGAATTGTAACCGAGTGAAAAGTTTACGCTCGACTTGAAAATGGAGACATGAAGCTCCGAAACCGGTACGCCCACCAGTAAGGACTGCAGACGGACATCAAGGTATGCAAACATATACCGGACGTCTCAAACAGTTTATGGAAGAACGACTTAAGATAGAACGATGAAACAAAATTATTCCCAAATAAATCCACCCCAAGGAACAATGTAAGAATATTTTTAACCTTTTCCGGATACAAGGCGTTCCAAAAACTGAGGGTCCAAAGTTCAAACCTCGGAATTTTCAAATTTAAACATATGTCATGTTGTACTTTTTTATAAAGCGCTATAATAGACAAATGTTTTGACAAAAACAGAACTCAGTTATCCATTTCAAAGTGGAAGCTATTTTTGTGAAAAATCTATATTTTTTTAATACACTGTATTTTCTTTATCAATGCACATAGCCTTTCTCCGATTCAAATTTCTTACTCTTCATGAAATTCGCTTCACTACAATATGACAAGTTTAAATTGGAAAATTCCGAGATTTGAACTAGTGACCCTCAGTTTTTGGAACACTCTGTATCCGGAAAAGATTACAAATATTTTTACGTTGTTCCTTGGGTTGGATTTAGTTGGGAATAATAATTTTGTTTCATCCTTCTATCTTAAGCCGTTCGTCCGTAACCTGTTTGAGACACCTAACGCGAGACACCAGGTAATTAATAATGAATAACAAACTACAAACTTTGGATATGAAATAAAATACACATAAAAAACCTCTGATAATAAAACTTAACAACAACTAAATCAAAAAACATCAACACAAAATAAATGCATTTCATAAACCTGTACATATTGTTTGCGCTTCATGATTCAATTTCACAGGTAATTTTCAAGAAGTTTAATTGCACTGACTTGCAATGAAGAAATGTTTTAATACGTGAAGTGAAGTGTGTGTAAAAAAGGTACTTTGTTTAGTGTAAACTAATATTATAAAGAGGTAAAATTTGTTTGTTTGTATGTAGGGAGTAATCTCTGGAACTACTGAACCAATTGAAAAAATAGTTTTACTAATAAAAAGCTTCACTATCCCTGAGTAACATAGGCTATAATTAATTTTGATAAAAACATTTTTGATTTCAATATTTGTAAAAATTTAGTCAGAAAAAATTCTTAGGTTTAGGCCTAGACTGATGAATTACCACAGCAACCGATTGAATAAAATAACAGATAAAACAGCTGTTTGCTCTAACATTTCCATTAACACCTGATTTCACGCTTTGAAGCAACTATTTTATATTTCTAACTTTTAGGTTAGATTTTTATTAAAGTGTAGACCTGAACCTTGCTGGTTCTTTTAACCTTTATTATAACTACTGTTATAAAATATACGAAATAATTTGATTTAAACATTTAACATTATTTTACATCTTGGCTTTGGGGTTATTACTAATCCTACACCCTTATTATAAAGAAAACAACATGATTATGTGTATAGAAGGGTTGGCGTGCGGAGCACGCAGGGGTTTCCCCTAGTATTGTACATAGTAAAATGTATGATTGACTCAGGACTGCACCACTCGTGCAGGGCTCCTCCGCTATTAACCAACTGCAAAATATCCAATTACTTGAGATAATTATTTTCTAAACTCCTGCAAGATGTAATTAGTAAAGGTTTTCAATCGGTGCTAACTGACCTGAAATGGTAAATCGTCCCATGTTTCTGGTTTGAAAGTGAAAAGTGCTATAACAGAAGCATAGTGATCCAACCCATCTGGACCAGAATCTTCTAATGGAACAATTACTTTAACAAAACTTGCTGGAAACATGCCTTCTTTGCCCATAAGTCTTCCTCTAAGCCACTCATCGTTTACACGATCCGTCAACGAGATGACATCATTTACCTGAAAAATAACATTTCATAAAATAGTTTTCTTAAGCAAATATGAGCATTTGGAATAAAAAATATAACAAAAAAGGAAAGACGTGTTTTTAATTCTATTTATTCTCCTTTATCATAAACAATGGTTAACCTTAAATTTTTAAAAGTAGATAAAAATACGGTGATTTACGATTTAATCATTTAACAGATGTTACTGTCTCGCAAGTGAATTTTTTTTTTTTTAACGAAGTTCATTAACACGGATTGCGCTAGGAGTTAACAAATAGAAAATGTAATGTGTAACGAAAAAAAGTGTTATTAATTTGTTAATACGGCAATGACAAATATAAAATATGAATAACGGAAAAGCGTTATCAAATTGGTTGCTATGGCAATGAATGTAAATACATTCAAGAAACATGTGTTTTGGTTCATCAATTTAAATTAAGAGACGATCGGTTCCGTCTAGCGTAGTTCCGATATTATCGTCAAGCGCTGAAATTTTAGGTTAGGCCTAGAAAGTAATTTTAAGTCTAGGCCTAACCTAAAATTATTGTATGTATGTTGCCGTTAAGACAAGTAAAATAAATTAAACATACACACAATAATTTTAGGTTTGGCCTAGACTGATGAACCAGCATTTTATGTTTATTGAATGTATTTACAATTAAGGGACATTTAACTGTGTTTACCATCTTAGCTTTGATTTTATAATTAATTCTACACCTTTATTATAATAACATTAAACATATGGAAACAGTAAATATTTGTATAAACAAACCAAAAATAAACGGCAATTGAAAGATTAAAATTATGTGTGTATGTTGCTGTTAAGGCTGGTAAAAGAATTGAAGAAAAGGCGCGATGAACTTCGTTCCTGACAGGGGTCCCACGACCGCACAAATTTACTTTTGTTGCACAGGTGTATCGACATCCAGTAAATAGATTTGAACCTACCCACCCTATGTTGGTGGTGCCAACTGTGGCAGAGTGAAAGCATATAAAATATATGTTTTTAATTATTTTCTTAAAACTTGCCTTGAATGACAAATCATCTGCATGACCTGCTTCATAATCAAATTGTGCAATACAATATGGTTTTTTCCTTTCTGTATTGGCCTGAAACAGTTGAAATAACAAAGAATTATGTTCTAACCTTACAACTTGTTATGCACATTTCAATAGAAATTGAATTTATTGCACAAGAAAAACAATTTTATCAAAACATTGTTCATCTATATATATAAAAATGAATTGCTGTTCGTTAGTCTCGCTAAAACTCGAGAACGGCTGGACCGATTTGGCTATTTTTGGTCTTAAAATGTTTGTAGTAATTCACAGAAGGTTTATACGTAAAGAAAAGTTTGAAAAATTCCCCGGAAAAGTTTCAAATTTGGAAGAAACTGAACAGCATTTATTGGATGAACCAAAACCATAGCTCACAAAAACAGCTGTTCGTATAAAAAGCTTATGTTTGTTTAGATGTATTACCATAGCAACATTACTTAGCAAATTTATAATCACTTCAATACTCTTCAAAACCAACTGCTTTTTAAGGTTAGATTGAAAAACTATAAACAAACACAAATAAAAATGCTTACAGAATTATAATTATTCAACTCAAACATTGGTTATTAAATATCTATATAGGCCTCCTTAGAGATATGCTGCTTAAAATATTGTTTATATAAAATATATCATAACTATGAAGTTTTTAATACTTTTCAAAACATATTTTCGCCATCAACAATAATAATAATAAACAAATTATTTGACACCATGCATAACCATTAACATACACGAGTTTAAACATATTTTATTGAAAACTAAATAAACCATCTGAATTAAACTAAATGCCATTAAAATATCACATTCGTAGATTTATTTTTATATATACTGTATATTTAAATACTAAACAATATATATCTTACAGGCTACTAACTAGGCCTATGATATAAAAAACATCTGCAATTCAATTTCCAAACTGGTGAAATAGGATAACTACTCTTAAAATTAAATCAAGCAATAGCGAAGCATTGCCGGGTCAACTAGTTCACAATATATTTCAGATTTGCATAAACAGAAAAAGATTAGTCTGGGCTATAAACAACGGAGTTTCCTGACGGACTAGTCCGATTTTCCAAGTGACTATTGCTGTTTTTTGAGTATTTGAGAACCTGGTTTCTGGTTTGTGTGAGGTTATCAAAATGTATCATTTTGAATCCTTCAACGTTTGCTGAGCAGCGTTTGCATGATTTTAGCGCCTATATTTGTTGCTTACGGCTAGTTTTGCCTGTCAGTTTTTATCAGTTATTAGGAAAATTCAACATACGAAAATATACAGAACTTGTAGAAAAGCTATAATTTTCATCATTACTGAATGTTCTGCTCAACCGAATGAATTTTATTGGTTCAAAATAAATTACTTGTTTAATCAGCAGTGTATAACCAGACAAGAGAACATAAACTTCCATGGGAAAGATGTAGTGAGTCTTGTGGTGAAACCTAAGTTCAAGAGTGGGTAATGACATTTGATATTTATTTTTACTGCCATTAGACAATATTACAACTGCAATAGACATTATCTTAAAACAATAAAAACAATATTTTAGCAGCTTACAACAATATACATATATAAATGGACATATAACATAAGGCAATGAAAACTTACATAATGTATCACAATAACTACCCCTAGACCTATAGTTGTTTGTCATTATAATTTCAATTATACTCCATGCCAGGATTTTATAGAATTATCAAATTCTTATATATTTTACAAGGCTTTTGCCTTGAGCCAGGTCTGTAAAACATTTAACAATTATTCCCAGGGAAAATGCTTGACATCATCTGGCAACATACTGAACAATCTTACTCTAATCTGACCAAAGTGGGCTTGAGATTTTGTGAGTCTGACTTGTGGAAAACATTTATCTTATTTCTATTCCTTGTGCCATAGGAATGGACTTCGCTACGAGCATCAAGACTACTTAAGTTATCCATGACATGTGAAACAAACACTGCAAAATAAATATACTAAACAAATTAACCACCGATCATAGTCCCCAGAACAAGTTTTGGGGCATCATTCAAAATGTTATTCATATAAATGTGTTCGTACTCTAGCGGCCGCAGTTTACGTCTGATTTGGTACACACGTTGGTATTTCCAGTCGCTCGGACGAGTTTGTTAGACAAAAAAATTCAACAACCGGAAGTAAATTTTGTTGAGATTTTACGTACTAAAATGAAACGTTTTGGGGATTTTATAAAAAATAAATAAATATAGGATACTATTTTGAACATTCTGTTTTTTTACACGACCTAAAGCCCATCTGATTCCTCCAAAATCGATGGAAACGTGAAATGCCGTAAAAGCACGGGTTAAAATCCACATGGGATGGGGCCATCTTCTGATCCGAGGCCGATGGCACAGCGAAGTCCATAATCGTGACTTTTCTGCTGCGTGCGAAACAAAGCAACATGCGAACCAGGGCTGGAGTGTGGTGCAAACAAATTCTACTAATATATTTCGTACACACAGGCAGATTCAGCACCTTCCTGAATAAACCAATTTCCCAAATAGTTGGTTGAAACCCTAAAACACATAAACTTAATTTTTGAAATTCGCTCAACTCATGTCATCGGTTCGAGTGCGTGATCTATTTTAATTTGTATTATTAGATCGCAAATATAGGCCTAGTCCTTTAGGTTTATTTTTCTACTTAGTAATTTTTCACTTTATAATGAGAGCTGATTTACACTTACACTCTCGAAATGTTGTGTATTTTTTCTATATACAAATGACCAAACAAACAATTGCAAAAATATGAACATCCTAACGTTAGAAACTAACTTTAAAAACAGGAAAATACAGTTATTAACAGACATACCAAAGTGACTAAGACATAAAATGCAAGACCAAAGACATTAGATGTGTCAAGTGACTTGCAGAAGATTACAGTATACTCACAGCAAGCAGAGTTGTTGGCCTAGGAGGTAACTGAGGACCATTTGCTAACAAATCAAGTACTTCTGGTGGAGGCGGAGGAGGAGGACAACTGGGCATAGGAGGGGACCAATCACTTGGTGGCTCAAACTCTTCAACTGGAGTTGAAAAATCAGGAGTCTTCATGTTTCTCGGAGGAGGCGGTCTAGCTGGTTTACCATTTTTCGCTCGAATTATTGTCGGTTTTACAGAACTAGAAGATTGGACAGCGTGGAAACGTCGTGCGCGTGGATCTTCGTTGCTCAAATCAAAGGAAGAAACTGTAAGTGAATAAGTTTGCTTAGGCGGAGAGAAAGGATCTACATTCCTGCCATCATTCCAAACATCGGATGCTGTTGGTGTAGTCGCTGATGAGGCCATAAAGAAATCAAAATCATCTTCAAAGCCACTCTCAACCTGTGAATAAATACAAAATAATTATTCAAGGGCTGATTTAAAAGATCCAGGACTGTTTGAATGTTTTGGATTGATTTGTTCCTTATTAAAATTAATAATACACTGTACTTTAATACAAATATTATTTATCAAAGATGAATAACCTTATTACAACCAAAGACAAAAACAGAAATTAATAAATTTTACAAAAAAGAAGTAGATAATATATATGATCTAAAAAAAAAAACAAATCAACTTTGTTACCTCTACAATATTTCCAAGCATAAAAATAAATAAAAAAAGACACTTCCTTTGGGTCAAAACCTGTGTAGGATTTTTTTCAAACTAAAAAGAAAAACTCCATTAGAAAAATAAAAACAAATGGCAGCTGGACAGTTACATAAACACTAAAACTTAAAACATTGGTGTTTAATTACACAAACAATAAATACAATGAACATAGGTCTTATCTTCAATTATTTAGTAATTGTACTAACAAAAACAATAGAGTAATAGTAATCACATATAAATAAAATATTCAAGTTAAAACATCGATTTTCCTACAACTGTTTTGAGTGCTCAATTTGTATTTAATTTTTGTATTTAAAAATGTTTTCTAAAGCGTATATTTACATACGTAATCATCGTTTTAAAATTGTAGTTTTCTGAAAACCTAATGTCGCGCGAATAAAACAAAAACACATTGGAGTTCGTGCGACCTAGTTGCGTGTCAGGGCTGCAAGGGCTAAAAGTAAACGTTTTACTTACCTGGCCCAATTTCAAGACGGCAGCCCTACATGTATAAAATTTTGGTTTTTGTATTTTTATTTACCATCATTGAATGGGTTTATTCTTAGAACTAAAAATTTCACCAAACACTGCTAATGAAACAACTTGTTACGCTAGTTTAAAATAAATAAACGTTACCTGAGAGCCACTACTGTTGATTCCTTGTGTAATTCCATCACTGCCGAAGCTATCTATACTAACTCCGTCACTACTCGATCGTGTAGTGAGTGTGGGAGAACTAGGCGGAGAATGGAAATCAATGAGTGCACCGCTCGGAACTGACGTATTCGTTGGAGTGGGTGTTTCAAGACTGACAGGAAACGAATGACTTCCGCTGCTTTTATCTATGTGAGCTTTACGACTAAATAGGTTCGAAAGTAAATGTGACGACTGAAATCATAGATCAAATACAAAAATATTGTTAATGAATCATGGCTAACTAGCTGTTAAGCGTGTAAAACTACTAAATTATTCCTAATTACATAAATTTTTTCCAATATCAGCTATTAATATTCCAATAGGCTACTCAAATAAGCTACAACAGTCAAAATTCCATTTAAATCTTAAATTCAAATAGAATACAAATCATAAACTACCTGACTATATTCATTACTAGGCCAATGATGTCAACGTAACCTAACCTTTGGATCAAATAATATGATATAGCCAAGCCTTCAATCTCTTAGAAATGTAAATGTTAAGGAAACCTAGGAAACAATCTAAAAATATGTTTTTTTACTTTCCTTACCCTATACTAGGTAAGGTAAGTATTGCGATCGACCCAAAAATTCGATGTCGAGTTTTCATAATATCTTTACGTTTCAAGGCCCCCTGAGTCCAAAAAATGCATTTTTGGCAATTGGTCTGTCTGTGTGTCTGTGTGTGTGTGTGTCCGGAGTGCACAGGGCAAACGGCTGGACGGATCGAACTGAAATTTACAGGATATCTTCAAACACGTAAGCAATTAAACCCATGTAAATTTGAAGCAAATCGGAGGTGGTGTCTTACCGTGGGACCAGTTTTTAGCACATTTTTGGTATTTACTCCAAAACCCCTCTAACGATTTTGATTAAACTTTGCTAACATACTCTACTCAGACCCCCTTAACACGCTATGTACGCTATATACCCTTAAAAATTCGTTGAAAAAAGTTATTACAAAAACGAAAGTCATTTTGTTTGTATCTCCGAAATGGCTGGTCCTATCGACTTGAAAATGGTCTCATTCGATTCAGCGTCCAAAAGAATGTCAAAAAAGATACCCCACTCAACTTTTTCCATTTTTTTAAAAATTGACCCCAAAAACGCCCTTTTTGGGGGCAAAAATGACTTTTTTTAAACTAGCCGTGTTTGGTATCGACCTTGACATTTTTGGGGGTGAGAAATCGATTGAGACCAAAATCAGGTCCGTGAGATTAACCGTTTTGAAGTTAGTACCGCTTTCTTCGAAACGGATACTCCTATTAACTCGAAAATGGTATCATCAATCTCTCGCTCGAAAAAATTGGTAATTGATACAGCATCTATTTTGGTAAGGAAAGTTGTGTGATGTGCACACCAGATGTTTTTTTTAAAGCATTGTATGAGTATCCAAGTCACTATTGATAATAATATTTTTACTTTTTTGTTTTTGTCTTGTGACTTCGTCTGCGTTTTTATATATGACGCGTTTCAAAACCTATGTTTCATCATCAGATAAATTAATAAATAAATTAACACTTCACATCACAAAAACACAACAACATAGAACTCACGACACATAAATTGTCCGATAGACGTCTACTACGGCGGGCGGTCGACGTTGCGTAGTTGTCGGTTGACCGCCCGCCGTAGTAGACGTCTATCAGACAATTTATGTATGTTGTTGTGTTTTTGTGATGTGAACTGTTAATTTATTTATTAATTTATCTGGTGATGAAACATAGGCTTTGAAACGCATCATATATAAAAACGCAGATGAAGTCACAAGACGGAAACAAAAAGGTAAAAATATGTCAATAGTAATTCACCCATTTATTAAATTCAGCAACATATGTGAACAATAACAAACCAACATCGATAAGTAGGTCAAACACCCATAACCTGACAAAAGGAAACCTTCAGATTATAGCTAAATTTATTCAAAACAATCACTTCACAACACCACCATACATCACATTTGTTTATTTAATTAAACTTTATTAACTTAAACATGTTATTAGAACACTCCATTAGTAAAGTAATTTGAAATTCTAAATATTAGAAATCTCGCCTACACAAAGGTAAACAAGACCTGTGTAAATGTAAAATATCATAAAAACATTGGTTAAAATCCACATGGAAATTTTAATATGGGCCATCTTCTGATCCAAGGCCAATGACGCAGTGAAGTCAATAATCGCGAACTTTCTGCTGCGTGCGAAACAAAGGTATTGACTTCCGACGCACTGGTACTTATTCATAACATCAGAAATCAACAGTTCTTGTTTGTTTTACTCTGTTTAGTAGTCTGTATTTTGTGATTCCGTGACCTTTGAGGCTGTAATGAACATCAGCTTCGTTCGTTTCACATCACGGTCAACTTTTTTGTTGTTTACAATTTGTGTTAAAATAAATAAATGTTTCTCTTTCTTGTGTTATTTGATTAGTTTCACAGTTTTTTGTTAATAGTTAACTGTTTCATTGTTTGTGTTTTTATCACTAGAAATATTGGTGTAGGACCTAGTACTGCTAGGCCTACGAGTTTTGTAACAGATAGCAATCATGAGAGAAATACCAATACAAATCGAACAGAAAATAAATCCAAATCAGCAATCAGTATCTTTAGAAATAGAAAAAATATTTAATTGGACTAATAATTAATAATCTAGTTTAGTTATTCCGATTATACTCTTCTAGTAACCTAAATAACTTATTAAGTAACAATATAATATTTCTGAATTCTGAGACAAGTGCTAAATTCAGAGGAAAACGTTTTATTTTCTTAATATAACATCATCACTTACTTCGAGTTTTCGTTTACTACCCGACCCAAGTGAAAAATGTCATTACCCGACCTGAACCAAAAAATCACTACCCGCAAACCTCTAGATAATAGTACATTAACATTGCAGCTAGCTTTGTAAACAAAACATTTACCTGTTTTTTTGACGATGTTTTTTGAGGAACCACTTTCGGTGGTGGAGGTCTTGGCGGTGGATTTTTCTTTTCACTTAATCTACCAGTTGATTGTGAACGTGCCAATTTATTGTTATTAAAGAAAAAAAGATGACTGCAACAATAAAAACCAAAAAATGTGCTTAGTTGAATTAAGCCTAAATATTAATAAAAATACAATTTTGATGTAACCATCGTTTAAATAAAACCAGTGTTTTTAAATTTGTATTAGTTGTAACGAGTTACCGAACTCGGTTACCTGAATGTACCAGACACCTGGACTAGTTGTGCGCATACGCGTCGGAGCCGGCCTTGCGGCTTGGCATTGAGTTCCAAATCAGTGTAGTTCCAAGTACCGACCTATCAACTAGACGTAAGCTGCAGGTGAAACGTCCGTCGGTGACGAAGTTCTACGCTCACTGTAATCTTCCCTTAGTATGCCATAAGCAAACCCATTAACATTTAATTATAATCGGTAATCGCGGAACGTGAGAATATAACCAATCGCGCACTCGTAATAAATATTAAGCGGTAATAAGTTCGGTTCGGTTAGAAGCCTATCGTGTACAAATGGTGACTAGTGATTTAGTGAAAGTTAAAGTGTAATAGTTTAGATATATATTAATTAATTAAGCGCTTGTTAAAAGCTGGGAGAGTCGGATTTGCAGGGTACGGTTAAAGGCAATCGGTTGAATTAGGGTTGGTGATTAATAAATTTGCTCTGGGTGTGCGGCTATGGTCGATTTGCACCGACAGTTCCAGTCACGTCTTCCACAATTTACTAACTCGGTGCAAATACACGCTGACTAGTGATTCCCAATAAGATCAAAAGGGATAACTGGTACAGTAAACCCCTACAAGCCCGGAGACTTCGTGATGTGCCGAGAGCATCATCTCAGCAATGCCTCAAAACGCATCAATGCGAAGCTTCTCCCATTGTGGTCGAGACCGCTCATTGTCGAGGGCTTCACTACACCCGTCACCGTCAGGCTGATTGACCCCCGGACTTCAAAATTGGTCAGGACAGCGCACGTATCGCATCTTAAACGATATTTCAACCCCACAGGTTACAACCAGTCAGTTAATTAATCCAGCAATTTGTTTCCTTGTACTACATGGCAACCCCCACCCAGTCTAATTATCAACCCGATTGTACCGACCTGCCTTTGCCGAACACCTGGCTCCGATCGGTGATATTAGATTATAAGCTATTTCTTACTTCCTACTTCATTCTTCTAACTTATAACAATAGCACACACCTCTAATCTATCGATGGTTTCGTTCGGTCGATTAGGTATGGCTTGGGTAATCTCTTACGAGGGCTTACCTCTACCAAACATGACGTAACAACTATTCGATGGTTAGAGCCTTTTTTCAGATCCATCAAAAAAATTTTTTTTCCCATTACATTTATAAGGTCTCACCAAACGTCCAGTCGTTTTTATATGTGTCGCCGTGTGTAACCAGCTCCTTTTCTTAGACTATTATTTTTAATTTTGTTCATTGGATATAATATTAACTTCATTGCATCATTTTTTTTTATTCTCAAATAGTTGTTATGAGCTTTACATCGGAGATATTTGGAAATGATGACGACTTTTGGAAAAAGTAGTTATGGCCAACTACCAGAGAATCTTTATATTTGCATCCTTTCAAAACCTTCCTTAACTTAGAGTCAACAACAATATTTACATCAAATTTTTTTTATCCCAAATCATCTATCCATCCACATCAGAACATACAACATTTTGTTATACTATCTACTCTCTCTTTATTATCTATCTACCACTCTGGTCTGTCTTAGTTTATAAGTTAGTTTTATATATACATCTATATACATGTACGGATTTAGTATTTAAGAACTCGTTATAGTATTTAAGTTAATTTCGAAATAAATCGTACCCACCCCTCAATTACGTCGTGCTCTACAACGTACCGTGCGAATCAATCGATGCGAGATAATCCAATCCAGGACGACGCGTCGAACTCCACGTAAGCAACGAATACCACGACGTAAGTTTACGAAAAAAATGCCATATTCAAGGAAACAACAATTCTTTTCAACTAATCTTGCGCAGGCCAAAGGTAATATATTTAATTTCGTGCCTCGACTTGTACATTTTAATCCCAATTCCTATATTCTATCCATTCCATGTATATATTGATATTTTTGTTGTGTCTCATGATAAACATTTTTGTGTTTATTAATGGTTGTCGTTTCGCCAGTTTCAGCCTACCAGCCGAAACTGTGCCCTAAATAGTAATTAAACCATATATTGGTTTTTGTGTTTTTTCTTGTTTGTGTCTTAATGTTTGTAAAATTTTTTGGTCATCTTTCTTATAAATCAATTAACTTTAGCGTATACACCCAATTTTATATTTTTCTTCTGCACTAATCACCGCACTTGCTTTTATTATATAACGCGAAAACCCAAAAAACCAACCTTAAAACCATCCTTTACCCAACAAACCTAACAATATATAACTTCAATTTATCTCAATCATATCGCGTCATTGGTGATGAACAATTTTGGTAATTTAATTTTAAGATAGCTTTAGTAAATTCAATAGTTTTAAGAGAAAATTTTAGTTCATAAGTCAAATAGATTACCTACAATAAATCAAAACCTATACACCTAATTACCTAATTTACACCATTACCTAACCTTTACTCTAAAAATAACCTCACCTAACAAATAAACCTAAAACAAACCAAACACCAAATAGTCCATAAATCAACCAACCTCAAAACCTCAAACTAAATTACCAAACTATCACAATACCTTACCTAAACCAAAATTCGTAAGGATCATCACCAACAGAAATAAATCTTCGAGAACTGCCACATATATGACTCAAAGTAAATAAGCCCAGCGGAAAATCAACAACCAATAGAGTCAAAAACGAACGTTGCATCAAACACAATTCGACGCATATATATATATG